>VRLP01007519.1:20000-21372 GCA_009660295.1 Lophius piscatorius | reverse complement strand
CTGCCCCTCGTCTGTGGAATGCCCTCCCTGACCATCTGAGGGCTCCACAGACGACTGACACATTTAAAAAAGGACTTAAAACTTTCCTTTTTAGCAGAACCTACAACTTTAATTAACATTGCTGCATTTTGGTCAGGCTTTTATATAGTTATTACTTTATTTTTTATTGATGCTTTTATCTGCTTTTACTTTGTAGCACTTTGACATTTGATCCAAATGTAAAGTGCGTTATAAATTAAATGTATTATTATTATTATTATAAGTTTACATACAATCGTTTTGTTTCCTCAAAAAACACGCTTAAGCGAAAGGTTGCGCTAATATAAGGAAAATTAACTATTTTCCATGAAAACACAAAATTTCATTTCGAAATCAATTTTCTTTTTTTTCTTACTGTTTCAGAACATGCTTGTCCAAACAGTCGGTCATTTTATAGCAAATGTAGAGTGTCTAAGAGAAATGGTCAGGGCTCTCGAGGGTTAACCTGACCGAATAAACCTAGCGATGCTTGATATTATTCCTCTTTAGGGACTAATTCAACATGTCTAAAACTCTTTATTAATGAGATTTGCATGAGATAATCATCTCATGTCTGGACACTCGGGGTTAAGGTACCGCTAACAGACACAGACAGATTTCAAAATGTAGAACTGGTCTCTTAAAACCCACAGAAAAACACAATTGTTATACATCGTTATGGATCTTTTAACGGATTAAAGAAACGAGATACTGCTTAAGCTAGTAGGTGGATTCTGTTTCCCTCTTTGGAGCGAGCCGGGTCGGCTGTTATCTTCTTCATGTCTAACAGAAAATGAGGGCAGTAATAAACATTTCATATCAGTACCATCAAGAGGGTGTAAAAACATTTGATCTTTGAATCACACTTCACCTTTCCGACTCAAGAACTAGGACTATGCTGTCGTCCCCGACAGCAAGGTTATACAGTGTATGCCCGAGAAGTCCACAATCCCCTGCGTTGTACAAGCAATCCTCCAGAGTGAACTTCTTAAATTAATTGTGAACAGAGATTTTTGTAAAGGAAGCTCATGCTAGGGAATAAAATATATATTATTAGAGTAAAATAAAATACACAAATCCATTCATCTGCACCAAACCTGGAATAAATCCAACCAACGGTAAGTAAGTTATGTCTGAAAAACTGTATTTTTCATAAAAAGCTCCTTTTAGCGAGTAAAATATCAACTAATAGAATAAAACACGGTGCGTGTGGGAAAGATCTCCTCGACTCGATTCATAAACACCAAATTTGGAGTAAATGGGACCAACGGTTGAGAGATTATGGCATGAAAACCATTAGAGATAAAGCTCCAAATCACTCCAGTTCTTCCTCAATAAAAAGCTCCCCCTAGTG
>VRLP01007519.1:0-15000 GCA_009660295.1 Lophius piscatorius | reverse complement strand
ACCTGTGTCTCACTTCTCAAACATGGGAGCTTGCTCCAAAAGGAAGCTAAACTTCATTCTGAGATGTACGGCCAAATCCAGAGAACTCTCTCCCGCAATATTTGTCCTCATGGTAATGAGGTGATAATAACGGCGAAAAAGTCGGGGATATTATGGAATTGTCATCGCCACCGCTGCAGATCCTTCATGTTAACGCGATAACTCAGAAACTATATCATGAATCATTTTCAAATATGAGCCACATACATATAAATATATATATATATATATATAAATATAAACAGTACATTTATATATATGTATATATTTTCCTTCACTCAGTTATGTCATTAAAAAATAAAAATTTTGAAATAAAAATCAACTAATATCATCAGATCATCATCTAAAAGAATACCCAACTATTGGGAAATGTGAGAATTTTACCACATTACTCAACAGTGTCAGTAAACAAAGAGTTGAGCAGTATTTGTGAAGCTCTGCAGTCAACTAGGGAGAGAAGTTGGTCAAACACAAAAAATTCAAAATCATTGATTTTTTTCCCCTGTTTATCTGCAGAGATAACAAATTGATCAAAGTTTCTCAACTGCTGCTGGGAAATCATGTGTTTGTGTTTACCTTTACATGTGTGCAAAAACATGATGGAATAAAAAGAGGGTTCTGCAGAGACGGTCTGCGAAGAGAGCGGATCAGGATCAGGAAGGAGGATGAGGAAGACTCCGATGTGGCTGGTGGCCTCGCTGGCTTTTGCTTCGCTCACTTTTCTGGCTGACGGAGCTCCACTGTATGTAGACCCGCTTTACCATTACACATTATGTCATATGTAGTTTTAGCACTTTGAGATTTGATCCAAATGAAAAGTGCGTTATAAATAAAAAGTATTATTATTATTATATGCGCTTAAGCAAATCTGTGCAAAGGTAATGTAAAGAATTTGTTTATTCAGCCCTTGTTAAGGATTCATAAATGGCTTGTACGTAGTTTACTCATGAAGTTGTAAACACTTTACAAATCATTAATAAGCTGCTTTAACTCATTAAATATAAAGGGTTTCGGAAACCTGAGGCTTGCCAAATAGTGAGCCCACTTATCTATCCTGCCAACTTGATCTTGCCAAATAGTGAGCCGATCTGATAAATTGAGAGCTATGTTATAAGCTTTTTATTAACGGTAATTTATGACTTAGAAAAATTGTTTGTAGCCTAATTTATAAGCAAAGTATAAACCATTTATAAATCCTTCATAAAAGTAACCTTGTTGTGAAACGGTACCTATTATTCATATTCTTTTAATCAGAGCAACAATACCAGCCTTTTTTATTTGTACATTTATCATACATTTTAAATAGTATGAGGACAAACATTAGGAAGACTCAGACTTATGACATGCTATCATTGTCTTGTATAATTTGGTGTTGCAGTCCAGTTTTTTCTTTTTTTCTTTTTTTTTTACGTAAAAAGCGACTAGCGACTCTGATGATGCTAAAGTGTGAACGACAAATCGGATCGAACGATTTGAAGGAGTCATTTGTAGATGTTTTCCGGGTTACATCAAATTGATTATTAGACATAAGAAGAATAGTGAAAACTACTCTTTTTGTTGCCCCCCCCACCTTACACTGAAATTACAAATTCGCGCCTGTCCACAATATCATCATTCACAATATCAAGATTGAGATATTTAGTCAAAAATAAAGCAATAAATCTATTTTGTACGTATCACTAGCCATAACTCCTCCTTTTTGGTTGGTTATGTAAGCGGTCTCCAAACAGGAGTCAAGGTCTTTCCAACGAGTCCAGCGGGTCGGCCTATTTTTTTTTCTGTTGGCCAAATTGGCCAACAGAATCTTTGGCCTTGATAAAAAATTAGGTATTTATTCAATGTTTATCTTGATTCAACAATCAAGGTAAACACTAGATTAATCATTATGTGCCACGGTCCATGTTTGATATCATCTGAACAAATATGGATATTCTCCCGTTGGGGGTTTGTGTCAACAGAAACTTTAACACACCATCTGTTTGGATTCGTTCTCGACTTAGGGCTCGTCGTTTCCCCTATAGGAACACAACGTTATTCAACCGAAACAAAAACGTATGCAGCATGATTCGATCATGTTCAGCAATGGTTGTTGTTTTTCTGTACAAGAAGGTTGGGAACCCCTCCCCCGAAGAAATGGACTGTGAAACTCTGTAATTGGTTTACAGTGAACCTGAAATGAATATAATGAGAACTTGATTGACAGGAAGAAAACCTTGTTCTGCTTCAGAATATTAACCTCCTTTGTCTCTCAACGCTTTTCCACAGGAAGTTGATGTCTGCCCCCAATTTACTGCGGGTAGGAGCATCAGAAAACATATTTCTGGAGTGTCAAGACTGCCCTCATAATCATCCCGACATCAGGGTCGAAATCAACGTGATGAACCACCCGACTAAGAACAAAAGGCTGGCGTCGGCATTTGTGACCCTCACCAGACCAAACGCCTTCCAGCAGATCGGCAAAATAACCGTAAATTGAATAGTTACAGTTTATTTTGCTTTTAACGGTGATTATTAAATCCCCGAAAAGTCCGGGAAATGATGGAATCGTCGGCCGCAGTTCCCTTCGTGTTGATTCAAAAAGGATGTCAAGATTTTATACCTCGGTTGTATATTTCCAACACTAGGGGGAGCTTTATCCTCAAAAGTTGTCAGCCATGATCATTTTCAAACTTTGTACCCCAATAGACCTTGGTGCGAGGAAGAACTGGATTGATTCTTGAAGAGTTGAGTTGTATATTTCTGACACTTTGGGCCGTCTTACTATTTTTGGGCCATAATTTCTCAACCATTGGTGTCCTTTAGTCCAAAATTGGTTCCTATGAATCCAATCGAGGAGGTCTTTCTCGTTCATATCATATTTTACCCATATTTTAATCCAACATTTCATATTTTACCCATATTTTAATCCAACATTTCATATTTTACCCATAATTTAATCCAACATTTCATATTTTACCCAGTTCGGGGATCCGTTTTACTGTGGACATAACTTCATATTTTATTTGAGGGCTTCCATCAGGGGGGATTGCTCGTACAAAGAAGGGGATCGGGGACTTTTCGGGGATATAGTTCTAGTACCAGTTCTCTACCAGGATTCAGAATCCAGGAAAGCCCCACCCTTCCCCTCATACACTTGTTGTGTCTCCACACCCTGTTTCCAGATCCCTGCCGGTGACTTCAGTAGGGACGCCAACATAAAGCAGTATGTTTACCTGCAAGCTCAGTTTCCAGACCGAGTGCTGGAGAAAGTGGTCTTAGTGTCCTTCCAGTCTGGGTACATCTTCATCCAGACCGACAAGCCCCTCTACACGCCGAAGAGCAAAGGTAAATACCCAATACGACGTCAGTGTCGAGAAACCAGTCCACCTCTGTGAGAATATGTGAGGTAGCCTATTACAATTAAAATATGTACCAGTGTTTCTTAATGTTCGTTTTAGAACGAATGGCAGAATATTTTACCAGTAAACTTTATTTTCTGGCCTTTATTTGACAAAGTCAAACATTGGTTGGAACGTCTGTCTACAAGTCTTTTCTCTGTCTGTCAGTTCAATACAGGATGTTTGCAGTGACGCCCCAAATGGAGCCGGTAGAGAGGGATGAGGAGACCCAAACTGATACCACTATTTCCATTGACATTGTGGTAATTATCTTTTCTACTACATACACATAGTTAATTTGCTTATAGTCGTATTAAGAGCTGTAACTTGGAACACAAAGGCTCCGGATAAGAAAGAACATCATCGAACTCTACACTCAATTATATCCCTGAGAAGTCAGGGATGTTATGGAGTCATCATCGCCGCGTCCGCCGTAGTTCCTTCTAGCTAACGCGATAACAAAAAAAAAAAAGGTTCATGGATCATTTTCAAATTTCACACCCCCGCAGACGTTAGTGCGAGGAAGAACTGGAGTAATTTTGGGAAAGTCTGGTTGTATGTTTCTGAAACCAGGCGGTAGCCTTATTTCCCAAATTTTTAGCGCCATAATTGATCAAACGGCCAATTTAGTCCAAATTTGGTGCTTATGAATCGACTTGAGGAGATCCATCCTGTATATGTTGTGTATATGTTTTTTTTTTGGTTTGTACTCAGAAACTATTCCATGGATTATTTTCAAGTTTCATACGCCTGTAGACTTTAGTGCGAGGAAGAACTGGTGTGATTGATCAACTGTATATTTCCGACACTGGAGGGAGTTTATCTTGAAAAGTTTTTGGGCCATAATATCTCAATCGTTAGTACGATTGGTTAGTTTTGCTGCTTATAAACAGACTTTAGATCTATCTATTATGCCTTGTGTTTTACTCTTCAAGTTCATATTTTACTCACTAGGGGGATTTAAATTTTTTTTATTTTTTTTTACGAAAAATACTCTGATATAACCTCTTACACATTTCCCTGATTTAGTCCAAATTTGTTGCATATGATTTGACTCGAGGATATCTATCTTGTTTATATCTTAGTTTACTCTAAAAGTATATATATTTTGCTCACTAGGGGGAGCTTCTTCTTTATTTTTCTTTTACAAAAAAACATTACCCTAACTTTTGGTCCCATGTAGTCCAGATTTTGGGGCACATGAATGGCGTTGACTAGATTTAGCTTCAATACATCGAATTTGAACCTCAAAGTTCATCTCCTACTCACTACTCACTTATTTTTAAGGCAAATACTGTGGCTAAAGCTTCACACTTAATTTGAGGAGTTCAATCAGAGGGGATTGCTAGTACAATGCAGGGCATTGGGGGCTTGTCTGGGATGAAACTGATGCTACGGTTTGTGTTTTTGCCACGCTAAAAAAATACTTTATCAAGTAGCTGAGCTGCACCTTCAACACAACAGACAGAGGAAACCATCACAGACCACTATAAAAACCACTAATCAATCTTGTTTTTATTGTAGAGTCCTGATGGAATCATCTTCCCACTCGATCCGGTCTCCCCGGCAGCAGGAATCATAAGCGGAGGCTACGGTATTGCTAATGTCGTCAGGTGGGAATTTAGTAATTACAAATTCTACTTTCTATCCATCCATCCAATTATCCACTGATTTTTCTCCCACTCATCCAAAGTCGTGTCACATTGTTCCAGTTCTCCAATATATATATATATATATATATATATACAGATATATGTTTATTGCACATGAGTCATTATTGAATCGTCATCGATGAAGAACTGGATGGATTTTTGGGTCGTAAGTTCCCAACACAAGGGAGAGCTCTTTTCTCCAAAAGTTAATTTCTCAACCGTCCGATTTAGTACAAATTTGGTTCATATGAATCGACTCAAGTAGAGCTGTCTTGTACACGTATGTAAATATATATATATATCATATTTAACTGTAATAGATCACAATTTGCATAATAGGTGGAGGTTCCTTTTTTAACCAAAACCACCGCTTTTTCAGACATGGGGTGCGGAGAGTGTCAGGAGTTATCTGTGACAGAAGAGTAGCAGCAGGAGGGAAGGGAAAGGTCCACAAGATGTTAGTGAGACCAGCCCGTCTGTATGGTTTGGAGTTGGAGGGTTCTGACCAAAAGACAGGAGGCAGAGCTAGAGGTGGCAGGGATGTAGATGTTCCGATTTTCTTTGGGATGGGGAGGAGTAGAAAGCAGGGCATCAGACGGATGATGTGGTTTGGACAAGGGAAGAGGAGTGATGCTGGATCTATTGCTAGAAGGATGCTGCAGATTGATCAGAAACTTCAAAGCAATGGTTTGTGAAAATCTGGACCAACATCAAGAAAAAACTGCAAATGGATGGAGTGGAATCAGCCTCCTCGCAAGTGCTACCCAAGATGTGGAATTGTTCCCCTTAAATTCTAATGTGTAGATTTCGATAGAAATAGTAAACGGAGAGAAAAAATAACAAAACAGAACTGTGTTTATTGCTACTAATTTTAAAACTATTCAGCCAACGAGGGATAAAAGGAATGTAAAACAATCATTGGCTCGAATGCAGTTCGAACGCCGTAGGATCTTATGTCACCTACATTAAAACAGACTTTACCAATATTTAAATCTTTGCCTAATTATTGAAATGTGTGTTCTTGTGTGTGTGTGTTCTGTCTGTGTGTAGTCTCGGACTGTGGAAGATGGTGGCTAGGTTCAAAAGCAACCCACAGCAGAGCTACACGGCAGAGTTTGAGGTCAAGGAATACGGTAAGTCCCTCTTTGACTGCTCGGTTATTTCAAACCGGGGCTGGGCGATTAATTGTAAAAAGATCAAGATATCGATTAAGACGTACACACAATTTCACTTCTGAAGTACAGCGATTCTCCAGCATTCTAATTTATAATGTGATTAAAGCCTCGCTAGCTTTTACCGCAACTTGTGTTACGACGCGCCAGGTTTCGGGCTTTAAGAGCGTGGCCTTATTGGTAGTTTTTATCTGTAACCAGGGGTATTATGGGAGTTGATAAATGCAAAAAGGAGCTAATGCTTGACCAAGCTAAGCGCTATTCTAAACGCTAAGTTAAAGATTCAGCGCTAACTAGGAGGTCTGCTGAGTAGCTGTAGAGCTAACATTCACCGCTGCTAATCTCTTTCCCTCGTGACAACATGGAGAAGGCGCACAATAGAGCGTACAATCCAGCCAGAATCGCCCAGCCCTACGTCAAACCCACATGAAGCCGTCACATTCACTGATTCCATGCTGACACATAATTGGTATAACTAAATGTTTTTCAAATTTTCAGTGCTGCCCAGTTTTGAGGTGAAACTGATACCTGTGACTCAGTTCTTCTATGTGGACAGTCAAGAGCTCAGCATCAACATCCACGCTACGTATGTGAAGATCTTTGTTTGGTGTCTGAGGAGATCAGACTTGAGTGCATAAAATGATTGACAGAGGAAGTAAAGGATGTTGTTCAGACGTTGGGTTGATACTGTTTCCCTTTTTTGTTTTTTTGTGACTCTTTCCTGTTTTTAACTATCCTGTTTCCCTTCAATGCGACCTCCTGTCCTTCTCTTGTGGTTTTTTAGGTATCTGTTTGGTGAAGAGGTGGATGGGGCGGGCTACGCGGTATTTGGAGTCATAGTGGACGGTCAGAAAAACAGCTTTACAAGTTCACTTCAAAGAGTGCAGGTCAGCACATCACCAATCTCTTTCTCGATCTTTTGACCGGTTGAGTCGTCATTCTGCCGGCACACCGGATCGTTTTACAGCGGGGCCTTTAGCAGTGCTAAAAAAAATCAGCAAGACTCGAAAATGTTGAGGTTTTTTTGAAAAAATGAATCATTATATTCCTAGTCAAAGATATTTTATTTCTTATATCGAGGCTCGCGGAAAAATGCATACAATGAAAAAAGTACTTTGGAATTTGAATCTACTGTGTTTCTATACTATTGTACAATATCTAAAGCACATTTCGAAAAAAATACCATTTCATATTAGGTCGTGAAAGGCCTCGGAAAGGTGACCCTGAAGAAGGAGCACATCAAGGAGGTCTTCAGCGACATCCTGAAACTGGTGGGGAAATCCATATTTGTAGCTGTCAGTGTGCTGACAGAAAACGGTAAGGACAAGGGAATGTGTCTTTGGCCTCTCGCGGTGTGTTTGATCATGTAGTCATCATATTACAAAATCTTTTTTTTGTCGGCATTTTGCATGTGTTCTGACTTGTTGAAATGAATCCACACGGTGCGTTTCCCAAACCAATTGGACGACATTTCAAAGTGAATATAAAAGGTTCTAGTCCATTATATGTTGTATGTTGGCTGTGTTCAGGGACTTCAGGGCTCGTGGCTGGCTCTGTTCTGTCGCTAGTTTTTTGCCGCCCTGCCAACGTTAGCTTCTTGAAACTTGCTTTTTTCCTGGGGGTGATTAAATTTGGAGTTTCAGGTTGTGCGAAATGTTTTCGGGGTCGTTCCTTTGCGGCCTCCTTGCGCCGATCAATCTGCGCCGCGCTACACTTTAAGTCTCGTTCCTCCTGCTCCGTTCAATGTCCGTCACACACCTGTCGTCCATCTCATTCTTTATCAATCACAGATGGTTCCTGACCAGGTAAGCCCGCCCCCCGACCCTGACAGACACTCAAATTATTCCATAGGAGACGTTGTGCTGGGACAATCTTTGTTATTAGTGTTCCACAAGTGATTTCAGAAAACGACAGACCAAAACAAACCTTATACAAAAGTATCAGGATGTGTGGTGATGTTCTTAATCAGTTAATCAGGAAAATGAAACTCCTGCAATCTGTTTGTGTTTCTTCTTTGACACACAGGTGGAGAAATGGTGGAGGCCGAGTTGAGAAGTGTTATGATTGTCACGTCACCGTACACCATCCACTTTAGGAAAACACCCAAATATTACAAACCGGGGATATCCTTCGATGTCGCGGTAAAGTACATTTCCATTTAATCAGAAGTATCTCTTTTTGTACATGAGCGTTTAGAAAACACAGATGACAGCGTTTTGGAGAAAACACAGTAGTCCGATGCGGAGTAACGCTCCTTTTAGTACGCTATGATGCGATGGATTTCTGTTCATGCCAAGAAAGTGAACAGAAAACCGAAAATGTTACAACGAAGCAGAAATCTGACGTTTATGAACGTGAAGTCATGACACAGTACCTACGCCTGAAACGGGTGTTGAATCACTTTTTTTTCTCCTAATACTTCAGTGGTTCATGTTTCTGATGGCAGGTTGAAGTGTTGAATCCTGACGAGTCTCCTGCCAAAGGCGTTGATGTGATGATTAATCCGGGAGAGGTGGTAGGCCGCACTTCATCTAACGGCATGGCGAGGCTTACAGTCAATACAGCAGCAGCAACAAGAAGCATGGACATTGTCGTAAGTCATCCGCTGCCATTATAGCGCATTATGCGATAAAAGATGTCGTTTTTTCAGTTAAACATTTCAGTCTCACCAACTCTGTGAGTGGTTTTCTTTTTCTTTCTGACCCTCAAAGACAGAAATTTAAATATGGCAGCCGTAAGGGACACCTTAATCCTACCAGTCGGTAGTTTGACATAAGAGCCTAACGTCTCAAAAAAAAAAGAACAAATCATAAATATCTAATGCAGACTCAGCATTTTTGCATTTGACAGTGATGATCTTTTTTTCTTTTTCCCTCCTGTACCGATATAAGGCTGAATATCCTCGTCAGTTTAAAGGTCTTATTATTCCAGGAGGAGATTTTATACCTGACAAGGCCTCGATATGTCTGTGTTAAATGTGAATGTTTGTCTGTATAATTGTCTGCACATCTTCAATCGTAGGCGAGGACGAATGATCCTCTCCTTACGGCTGAAAGACAAGCAACCGCCAGAATGGTAGCTGTCCGGTATAATACCAAAAGCAACCGGTATATCCACATAGGTGAGAACGTAAAACGTGGTTGACTGCGGGGGTATCGGAAAAGACGGCATCCTCCACTTTCCCAGGATTCATTTCCACATTTATCTTTTGACAGGTGTGGATGCACCTGAACTGTCAGTGGGAGACAACCTGAAAATCAACCTGAATGTTATCAGCGATCCAAATCATAGGCATGAAATAACATACCTGGTGAGAGATGTTTCACATTAAATACATGTGTGTCTATATATATATATATATATATATTCAATATTTCATTCATAGGATCTGATGTGTGATTTAAACGTTTTCCTACTTCTTTTTGATCAAGGTACCTTACACAGTCGTACCGGTGTAGCATCAAATCGCCCCCAAGTCAATCCGCCCCAGGGGTTTCGATGCAACGTTATATTTTTGTTGAATTCCCCGATCGCGCAGCCACTCATTTTGAGCACCTGGTCCGAATTTCTGTGCCCGCCACGGTTCCAGCTGCATGCTCGGAATGAGCGAGCTCTGCGATCAGAATGGTGGCCCAAATATGACGCCACTTTTCGAGGCGAACCCTCACGCATGCGCTAGACTCCTTGATCTGCGTTTCAAGACGGGTTGGGTACGATGCCGACATTGCCGCAGACCCTGACGCCCTTGACTTGAGCCGGCCCCTCGCCCTGGCGACGCAAACCCAACGCAACGCAGTGACCGCTCCGGTCTGATAATGATCCGGTAATGACTGCCTGGTAAGCCGTCCGAGGTCCGTTAGCATCTTCCCTGCAGTAAACCGACCCCCGCCTCGTTCCAATGGTCCAGTCCTCGTCAGTCTGTCCCGGTCCCTCTGCATCTCACGCCGACCTTGTGATTTGGGCGATGAGCCGGTATGGCTTCAGTTATTTTTCTCTCGCTCATGTTCTGAGGTAGGCTTCAGAGTAGAGGTCTACCCTTGGGACGCTTACTGGAAGCTTTCGGCTCGGGAGTCGGACCAACAAGCTTGGCGTTGCAAAGGCAGCGACTTATACCGCCATATTAATTATATACTATGAATTTTGTTTTTAGAACAGATGTTGGATATACGCCTAATGCTCAAATCTTTTCTCCCAGATCCTGAGCAGAGGTCAAGTGGTGAAAAATGGCCGTTACCAGACAAGTGGCGAATTGCTGATTACCCTGAGTGTTCCCATCACCAAAGACATGCTGCCATCATTCCGTATCGTAGCCTTCTACCACACAGCTGACAATGAAGTGGTGTCAGACTCAGTCTGGGTGGATGTCAAGGACACCTGCAAGGGCTCGGTGAGACAGGAATCCCGGACATACTAGGGTTTAAAGAGGAAGCACAGCTGTACACAAAAGAGACAGACTGAAGTGTGTATTTGAAGGTCGTAATATTTTATGCACTAAATGTTTTTTTTAGCTGAAGCTGGAGTCGTCGAGAGCCGCGGCATCATATGAACCTCGCAGAGCGTTTATCCTGAGGGCCACTGGAGATCCTGGAGCCACAGTGGGACTGGTGGCCGTCGACAAAGGAGTCTACGTTCTGAACAATAACTATCGTCTGACCCAGAAAAAGGCAATCTCCAATTTCATGTTTAACTACATCCTTTGAAACGGGAAAAATTCAAATAGCTTGAAATAACATCCGGTTTAAAATTCTCATCCTGCAAAAAAACATTGCATAACTACTATATTTTCTAAAGTCATATCTAACCTGCTATTTGAATTTATCTACTTAAGTGGCATAATCCCATACATCTTCTTGTTCTATGTTTGCATCTACACTTCCCCCTTTTCTCAGGTGTGGGATATTGTTGAGAAGCATGACACAGGCTGCACACCTGGTGGAGGGAAGGATAGCATGAGCGTATTCTACGACGCCGGCTTGTTGTTCGAGTCCAGTTTGGGTTCTGGGACTGCGTACAGACAAGGTAATGCTAATTTTTTGTGGCCCGTGACCACCGGGTCATTCACTCAAACAGGGTCATAGATCAGATGGGACCAAAGTACAGCTTGTTGGCAACAAACGTTTTAGATGACTGCCGCCTAACACGAAAGAAAGCCGTACAGAAAAGCCCCTCATATCCACTTTGAAGTCTGGGGGGGTGGAACTCTGATGATGTGGGGCGGTTTTTCTTCAAAGGGTCCAACTCCATGTGTTTTCAAACCTCGTCACACACTAGCGAAGGAGACTCAAAGCTCTTATTGTGGCAAAAGTGGGCGGGGCAAAAATATTAAATGCATGTTGCTAATACTTGTGGCACGCATATTTTGGATTTACTTTTTTCTTTTGATCCAAATTCAGATTGTAATGCCATTTTATCTATTTCACTTGAGTTTATTTTTTTGTGTGAATAATTTCAATTATTAATGGATATAGGAAAATCAAATACATTTTGCTCATTTTTTTTCAAGTGTGCCAGTAACTCTGGAGGGTACTGTACCCCACCTGACTATTATCGGCTCGGGCCTCAGACTTCACGCTCGGACCTCGGGAGGGAAGAGACTTGTAGGACCTCTAGCTACTTTAGCTGGAAAACCCGGATCTAGAGGACAAAGGGGGAACTCCATCGTGGAGGTTCTTGCTTCCAAAACCAAATTATTCCAAGAAGATAGTTTGGAGAAAGTAATCAAAAAATAATGACTCGTTTCTGGTAAACGTTACAACGTTCCATCCACCTATATCTTAACATCTTTGACTCACAAATATTTCTGCCATCTACCTTTAACCACAAAAATATGGTCTCTGAGTTTACATCCATTTTCCTACACATCCAGACCCAACCAAAGGGGAAATTCTTTTCCACGGCATTTTTTGCACAGGGGCGGATTAAGCTTGTGTGGCGCCCTGGGCGAACCTCCCTTTCAATTCCCCCCCCCCCCCAATAAAAACCAACAAACAACAAATTAAACCCGATCCCCAGCAACCGCAGAACAAATGGTTTCAAGTAGCCGACCTAACTCTTAGTTTAATTGCCTTATCGGATCTATGAATGGCTTGTTATTAATCCATTACTACTAAAGCAAGCGCTGCTGTAGTTCCACATCAGATCGTCATTTATTATATTTAGGCCCAGTGACATAAATGAAGTATCTACAGCATTCGGATGAATCCTTTTCACTTAATTTACAGGAAGACAAAAATCCAGGGTTCGTATTAGACAATACGTTAATACGTATTTACGGTTTGCTCACATATCTGACTATGCGATAGCTTTAGCTTACAAATGTCTTCGGATCCAATTGGCTTGTGATTGTTAATATTATGGATTCTACTTTATTTGAATTACTTATACATTATCAATAAATATTCCCAAATTCGGCAGGTTGTGCAGAAATATCGTTTGTAACAGTTACAGCAGTAGGAGGCGATGGGGTCCAGAAACCAAATGGCTTTTTTTTTGTGGTTGGTGGCTTTTTTTTTTTGTTTTTTTGAGGAGGATGTCTGTTACATGCTGGTCTAGGAGGAGTGTTGAAGTGGTGAAGACTTGCTTACATACTAATTAGTATTTAAGCACTCAGTTACACTGTGGGAACTAAAGTCTTGGACTAATGATCCGGTCTGTGTCGTGTTTTCAGAATCCAAATGTCCCGACCAAAGCAGGAGCAAACGAGCCTCAACAATAATGGAACTCATGTCCAACTTAGGTAAGAAAGCAGCTCCGAACGGCCCAATAACCACATGTGCAGTCATCTTCACCTGCATAAAATCTGGTTCTCCAGCAGCAGTGGACAATACCTGGAGCTGGACATCTTGCGGCCTTGACTTCCACATGGCTTTAATTTGCCATGTTATGTAAAAAAAAATGTGTTTGTTTATGTAACATAGCAACATATTATTTCTTCATACTGATAATGATTCCGTTTGGATGGAGATGGCACCGACCTTCAGATGATTTGATCTGATGTTCATTTTAGTGACTTGAAATCACGGGGGAAAAGGTCTAAGGATAGAGAGTGTGCAGATAAAGTTTCATGGAAGATGAGTGAGTTTTAATAAGATTAGTCCAAATTCTTGGTAAAGCATGTTTTTACGAAACTATTTGACTCCAATTAGACTTTTTTGGCTTCTGTTGAGTAAGTACTTACATGTTTTAATATGCAAAAAAACAAAAGCCTTTCCATCGAATAGGCCGTGGTTAATGCCTCCCCCTCTCTGGCCCATTTTACCTGTCGTGTCCCCCAGGGCTACATCCTCGGCCCCTCACTCTTTCGCATAGACAAGCTGCCACTGGGTGGGATTAGAAACAGGTTAAGTCTACTTTCTCAAGAAGAAATATAGACTCATATTTGGTCTACCAAACAGTTGAGCAGGACAGTGAAGGGTTAACGACAGCTGTCCATTCCTTCCTCATGCACACCACACACCTCACCACCGTCTCACCTTTCACCGACCTCTTCCTTTCCAGCGAGAAAATATGAAAACAAACTGGAAAATGATTGTTGTAAGGAAGGAATGAAGAAGACCCCTAATTCCTACACCTGTGAGATACGCAGCGAGTACATAGTGGATGGTCAAGAATGTATCGATGCCTTCCTGGATTGCTGCTCTCAGTATGATAGAGAGATGGTGGAAAAAAGTGAGGAACACCTCCATCTGGCTCGCAGTAAGTCCTGTGAAAAAAGGAACCGTTCAAGACATGCTGGTACATAGAGAACATTCAGGAATAATAACGTCTTAATGACACGTTAGGTGAAGACGAAAACAGTTACATGGACAGCAGTGAGATTACGTCTCGCACCCAGTTCCCGGAAAGTTGGCTATGGACACACATGGTGCTGCCTAATTGCCCTGCTGCAACACCGAACTGGTGAGTCAACTAAAACCTTTTTGCGCACTCACTAATAATTTCATTAACGACGCCATGGCGATTTAAAGCAGAGTTTTAAACTCCCGGCCTGCAAACGCTTTTCTTTTTTTTGTTTTGTTTCAGTCAGACCACGTTAGCAGAGAAACAATTTCCCTTGCCGGACTCGATCACGACATGGATGATGAGTGGAATCAGTCTGTCAAAAACTCAAGGTGAAGATTTAGTATCTGAAGACGTATTTTGAGCGTTAGTTGTACCTCTCGCGCATAAAAAAAAACCTCCTGGCTCGTCATCAATGTTTTTCCTATAACAATATTGTTGGAGGGGGGGTGGTGTGGTCGACGGCATTCGTATATATCTGTGTGGGCTCAAATGTGATTGAATATATGATGTTAATTTTGGTTGAAAAACATGTTGAGAAACAAGAGAAGCTTTTTTTTAATTATAATTATTTAACACGGTGAATAACAGAGAGAGGAATAGGTCAAACCCCCGGGCTTCATTTTCCTCCTCAAAATTAAATGTGAAGTTATTTCCACCCTATTTTTGGAGCAAATGATGAACTATTTGATCAGATTATGGGTAAAATATGATATATGTGATAGAATTTCTCGAGTAGACTCATATGCACCGCATTTGGACTATATATCCTGATGAGAGTTCGTAAACACGAACACATCACCCCCGTTCTTCATTCCCTTCATTGGCTTCCCATCTCCACCAGGATTGATTATAAGATCTCTCTCCTCACTCACCAATGCATCCATGGTAACGCACCCCCCTACCTAAAAGAACTACTCACCCCACTGACCTCAACACGATCCCTCCGTTCTACCCACTCATACCGCCTCCTCCTTCCCC
>VRLP01007518.1:0-21374 GCA_009660295.1 Lophius piscatorius | reverse complement strand
CACAGGGACACTAGAGCCTCGACATTACTTCAGACACTACAGCCATAACATTACATCACAGGGACACTAGAGCCTCGACATTACTTCACAGACACTACAGCCATAACATTACATCACAGGGACACTAGAGCCTCGACATTACTTCAGACACTACAGCCATAACATTACATCACAGGGACACTAGAGCCTCGACATTACTTCACAGACACTACAGCCACAACATTACATCACAGGGACACTAGAGCCTCGACATTACATCAGAGACACTAGAGCCATAACATTAGATCACAGACACTACGGCCACAACATTAGATCACATGGACACTAGAGCCTCGACATTACATCAGAGACACTAGAGCACCAACATTACATCAGAGACACTAGAGCCATAACATTAGATCACAGACACTACAGCCACAACATTAGATCCCAGGGACACTAGAGCCTCGACATTACATCACACACACTAGAGCCATATCATTACATCACAGACACTAGAGCCATAACATTACATCACAGAGACACTACAGCCACATTACATCAGATACGCTTTCCATCTGAGTTTATCTAGTCCGTCCTGCGCAGACTTAGGGCTCTAGTTTCATTGAACAGCATGAGTTGGACTGAAGAACCATATTTGTATCATTTTACAGTGTTTTACACTGAGATGTTCCGTTTGGTGACGTCTGGCGTCATGACAACCTGTCCTCTAACGTCGCATCATTTATTCTCCCTCAGAGTGAGTTTCTGCGGTTTGTCAGAGCTGAGCTGTTCACACCTGGTCTCAGCTCTCAGGTCCAACCCGTCCCACCTCAAAGTGTTGGAGCTGACCAACAACAAGCTGCAGGACTCTGGAGCCAAAATCCTCTCTGAGTTCCTGGGTAGTCCAGAGTGCAGACTGGAGGTTCTCAGGTTGGAGCTCAGGACTTTATTCATCAGCCATGTTTACAAATAATTCTCCTTCTAATCTTTTTTTCCACACGTTGGATTAATCCAGACTGAGCTGCTGCGGTTTGTCGGAGCTCAGCTGCGTGTCGCTGATCTCGGCGCTGAAGGCCAACCACTCCTGCCTGAAGGGGCTGGAAATGAACTATAACAACCTGAAGGACTCAGGAGAGAAGATGCTGTCCGACTTCTTCGACCATCCAGACTGCTTGCTGGAGACTCTGAGGTCAGTAGAGGTCAAACTCTCAATCCTGCATTCCATTCCCCCGTTGACCTTCACCCCAAACGTGTTTAACCCCAACATTTCTCTTCAGCCCCAACATTTATGTTCAACCCCAACATTTCTCAAAGCTAACATGAAGTCAGCGTGTTAGCTGGAGTTGTACGTTTGACTTCTTACGACCATCTTTCTTCCACACGACTGGACTTCTAGGTGAAATTCTTGGTAAACGTCTTAAATGTGAGGAACTGTTTTTGGAGTTATCTGTGTCCACGCTCTCGTCTTCTGTCTCCTCAGGCTGAAGTGATTGATGTCTGTCAGAGCCACGGCGCCGCCGGTCCTCGCTGAGCCTCTGACCGGGACCAGAACTTCACCCAGATGTCAGCGACGGGGGAATCCCACATCATCAGAACTGTCTGACAGCCGTCACTCAGTTTCTGTCACGGCGCCACCCAGTGGACAGATGGAGGATAAGGCTGTTAATCATGAGGGTCATATTATTATTATGCGACTGTGAGCTTTGGAAATTGTTTGGAGCCTCATGTTTATTACAGCGTTTGTGATGACCTGATCTATTTTTTTTAATTGTATGAAAAAAAAATCCAAACTCCAACCTAAAAGTATTCAAATAAAATATAAAATATAAACTAACTTTATTGCTGGTAAATCTGTTGTTCTGTTCTTCTTCTGCGGGGGGGAAGTAGGAGCTGTGGAGTCTCTCCAGGGTGGATGCTGGGGTTCTACAAATTGGACTGGACCCAGAAAGGGGGGCGGCTAAACCCTGAAAGAGATGGTGATCTTTAAAAGATATAAACAGACCATAATCTGGTTTCTGCTGTTCAGTAAACACTTGAAGTCACTATGGGAACATAAAAGTCCTGGTGTCACGGGTCAGCACACCCTCAGTCCTCGGGTTCTTCTTCCCACTCCTGCGGCGTGTTGCCGGGTCACCAACACACACACAACACCCGTTACCGCGGCAACCGCCAAACTTACTGCGGCTCTGATTTACTTCCTGCTCTCTCTCTCTCACTCTCTGAGTTCATTTCAGAGGCGACTCGTCCTGGAGCAACTCACCTGTCGGTCCCCGCTCCTCTTTTCAAACCTCTGCAGAGTTTCACGCTGTGGCTCAAGGGCACAGGGGCAGGAAGCTGAAAAAAGAGTTTTTTTATGTGTACAGATTGTTTGCGTTTGTTTGCTTTGAGCTTTTAATGTAAAAAATCATCGATTGTAGGAATTGTTTGTTTTTTTTGGTTTTGAGAAAAAGAATCCAACCTGTAACTTCAGGAGCCGAGTATGAGGAATAAGTGTTTGATCTGAAGACAACTCTAGAAGGCTTTCATCTAAGCTTCAGAGAAGTAAGTTTAAGAACTGTTTAAGTCCGCTAAAATGAATTCTGTCACGGTTGGTCTCTTTCCTAATTCACTAAAATATCATTTTAAAACCGGAAACCTTTTCTTTCATTTTGGTGAAGGAGCTGATATCACGAATCGTGCCTCTTAAAAATACCATACATTACTGATTTATATGCCCTATCAGCCATAACATTAGAACCACTGACGGTAAGGGGGGGGGCGGGGTCATTTGGATTATCATACCGGTAAAAATTACATCCATTCACAATTTACAGTACGATAAAATGCCGGCCGCCGTGAAAAGGATGGAGCCCACGCAGAGACACGATGGTGAAATACCGCCACAAGCAGCAGATGGACCCTAAAGGTGTTCAGGGACACATTGAGTGTTCATGAGAGAAAATCCAAACTTAGTTTTTCCCCTTGAAGGCGTTTCCTCGGCTCTCTGGTGAAGAGGCGGGGCTGCTCTGGCTAAAGCTTGTAGATATTCTCTTACAGAAAAGTTTGGACAGAACCGCGTCGGTCATTCAAACGGTAATGAACGGTTTGAATGTTCAGAATAAAATACTGTGTCTTCAACATCGAACCATGAAAACAGGTTTTTACTGGACCCTGATTTAAGGTCTCCCACCGTTTTACCTATTTTATTTTATTCTTAACTTTACGCACCTTCGTACGAAGTTTTGTTCCGCGACCGCCAGTCACCAGTCAACCGTCAATCCTCCCCACCCGGTTCAGGTCTCTTCCTCTTATCGGGTCGGGTCGCGGTGGCAACAGGCAAAGGAAGGGAATCCCAGACGTCCCTCTCCCCAGCAACCTTCTCCGGCTCATCCTGGAGGATCCTGATTGGTCTTGAATACATCTTCTGTTGCTACTGGGACACGCCTTCTGCGATCAACCCGGGGTCATAGGGTGTTAGATCGTCACTCTTGCAGACTTGCTATTGGGGTCATGGGAATTACCCACCCAGTCTGCGCGTCTTTGTGGCTCGTGTTCCCCGGGGGGTCCTCTGGGGGTCCTGTGGGGGTCCAGACCGCATTCATGCTGCAGACACCAGTGGCCCCGCTCGAATCTGACAATGTTTTACACGTCGACTCCCAGATGTCGGATCCCGACTCTCAGCCTCCAGATGAGGGTCCTCAGAGGGGAGGTCCCCCAGCCCGCAGCACTGACCTTGGGCTGAACGCCAATGGTCCCTCCCTGGATCTGGAGCTCCAGGAGGAGGAGGAGGAGGAAAGAGGAGCATATGGAGTCAAATCTAGACCTGCTGTGCTTCAGTTACTCAAAGGTACCAATACGCCGCAACTTCCTGCCAACGGACTCGTGGACATTTTTATTTTTTTGCAATAGTGAAATAATAAAAAGTAAACGCAACAAATAAATGTTTGTGATGGACGTCTTTCATTTGGGTTTTGGTTCTATTGGTCTCTTTTTTTCCCCTCGTAGCTTCAGACGCTGGCAGAACATACCGACGGATAGGAGGCCAGAACCTGAGCGCCATCAATCACATGACTTCCCCGGCGGCGGCCTCGACCGCCATCACCTCTGTGAGTAAACAGTGACGACATCTGAACCCAGGGGGCGCTGTGAGACTAATTCTTCTGTTTTGGTTTTTATATACATTAGTCCAATCAGGTAGTATTTATCAAAATGTATGAATGATATCATTTATTAATTATAATCCACCAGTTCAGGCAATAGGAGTCAGATGAAGAGGGGGCGGGGCTCTTTTGCTGGCCTCCTATTGGGTCACTGTGAGTCACGTGATCTGGGCAGGGTAAAGGACGAGGAAGAGGAGATTCTACAGAAGTCTGAATCGCATTTCAACGACATTGTATGACCGAGATGTTTTTAAAGAAACATGGCAGCACATCTGGAGGCGTACCACAGGGATCCATTCTTGAACCCTGAATTTTTGTTTGTATCCATGCGAATGACATCGTTTTATACAACTCGGGTCCTCGGACGGTAAAAGTCTCCTTTCACCAGTAAAATACACCTGAGCCCCATAGAACCGTTTGCCGGTGCATTGTGGGTAATGTTGAGACGGAGGAGAAGAATAATTGGTTTGTAGTTGACGCTATGAGAAAGAGTTCTGAGAGATTGTTGTGGCGCCTCCAGGTGTCGCGAAGGTCGATGCTGGTGTCCAACGAGGCCAGGAGAGAAATGGTGAAGCAGCTGAGAGCCTTGAAGGAGGAGCGGCGAGCGGCGCTGGACTCAAGACACAAATATCTGATCAGCAGGTTGGTGGACGCGGGGACGCTGACGGAGGCGGAGGTGGAGGACGCCCTCATCTCTGACGAGCAGGTAAGGTCGGAGACTGGTGTGCCGTTGACTACGAGTCAGGAGGCCGTCTTTGGGTTAACGTGTCCGCTTCCTGCAGTTCGGCCTGATCGACGACTTCTTCGCGGCCAATGGATGCAAGAAGCTCATCTTCTTCGCCCAGAGTGTGAGACAGGTACCGGTTCCACGGCTTCCACCGACGCCAAAGAGGATTTATTTTCACCACTGTCTTTAATTATTGATTATTTTTGTCGTGTCTCTGTTAGCACGGAGATGCTAACGTTTATTCAAATAGCCTCATTAGCTCGTAGCGTATGAAGTCACGTTATAATGATGTTCAGTGGGCTAAATGTCCGAACACTTCTTTAGTTCTCGAAAAAATTTCTTTCCTTTTACAATATTTAATCTTTGTTATCTGACCGTAGCTAAGTGCTAAGTACAAAGAGAAAAGAACAATCCATGAAGACGTAGAACTAAGAGAGTAAAAGTTTTCGCGATCTTAACGTCAGCTATGCTAACTGATTGATATGACATCATTTTATCCATGCTGACTCAAATTGGCTAATATTAGCCGTGTAAACACACAAAAGCTATGTTGACCAACAACAGCTAACATTAGCTACGTTAGCGATGTTAACTGACGTTTATCCTTCTCTCCAGAGCGTGACCTCCAGTCAGTCCTCGTTTGCTGAGGCGCCGCCGTCCGCCGCCGCTCAGGCGAAACTCTTCCTCACCACCGGGAGCTTTGAGGTCGGTGTCGTTAAAAATGTCCGTTCTTTTGGCGCCGCCGCATTTTTATCAGTTCTTTTAATCATTTCTCAAAAACTGCTGATCAGAATCTGATGAATTCTGCTGGAGTTCTGATAAAACACCGGCACGGCGAGAACATCGCCCACCAGCAGAGGGCAGCAACACGCCAATTTGTGTCTCGCCTGTCTCATTAGGAGAAGCAGGAATGGCGCCATCAGCTGTTTATGCTGCTAATTACTTCATGTGATGATGTCATGAAGTCACTGACGACTCAAAGTTTCAACATTGACTGATTTTAATAGTTTGAAATCAGCTAGTTTTAGCTAGTATAGTGGAAATGAGCTCATTTTGACTGTTACCGTTGACATTACGTAATGTTAGCTATGAGTGTTGGAAATAAGCTAAACTAGATAACTGAATATGATCGTTTAAATTAGCTAAAGTTAACTATTGTGGATTCATTTATATAATGTTTTCAATAATAGTTTAAAGTTTGGCAACTTTAGCCATAAAGAATGAAGTTAGCCAAATGTTGCGATGATAGCTAATATGAGTGAACGTTAGCTGCCAGAGCTGGAGCTACTTCATCAGTATCCGTTTGTGTTTTTTTCCAGCCGTTACTGGAGAAATGTCTGTTCTTCCTGAGGAGCTCTGAGAGGTCCATCACCTCAGCTAACATCCAGCAGGTCTGTAGATACCCCTTCACACGGCACGTCTGTAGATACCCCTTCACACAGCAGGTCTGTAGATACCCCTTCACACAGCAGGTCTGTAGATACCCCTTCACACGGCACGTCTGTAGATACCCCTTGACATGGCAGGTCTGTAGATACCCCTTCACACAGCAGGTCTGTAGATACCCCTTCACACAGCAGGTCTGTAGATACCCCTTCACACATCAGGTCTGTAGATACCCCTTCACACATCAGGTCTGTAGATACCCCTTCACACTGGGGAGACCCGTTAACCCTCGGACGCCTCCCTGAGCTCATGTGACTGCCGTGTTTACAGGAAGTGAACTTTGGCGTGTTGGACTGCATCGATGGGAGTGTCCTGAACGGCGTGGAGACTCACCTGGCTCACGTTATGGTACCGGCCCTCAGGTCCCAGCAGGTACCCGCCCCCCTCTGCTGTCTCTACGTCTGGTAGTTTATCATCAAAGGAGATCAAAATAATACTAGAAGATTTCTACAACAATCTTCTGACCGTGGAAACCAGAGCTGTTATTCTGTTTCCAGAGCTGGGGGTCCGTGGAGGAGGGCCCGTCCAGTCCGGACGTCCAGTCCTTCCTGTCGGCCGTGGATCAGTTCGTCAGTAGTCTGAGCTCGGCCAGAATCAGCATGGAGAGGAGGTTCCGGCTGGAGCAGGTCCAGCTTCCGGAAGCCATCGGCCTGCTGAGCTGCCCCGCGGACTACACCGCCGCCGGTAGGAGGGACTCCAAAACCAGAACTGCTATTCCGTCCCTTAGAATCGAGGATCCTGGATCCTCCAGCGAGGTGATCCCTCCCTGTCCAAACAAAATCCTTCAACTCTTTTTTCTGCCCTCAGCCAACAACCGCGAGCTGGTGGAGCGTCTGGAGGGCGTGGTCTCACTGTGGGCCGATCAGATCAAGCAGGTTCTGACGGAGAGCGAACACATAAGGAAAGAGGCCGGCGACGTGGGACCGTCAGCAGAACTGGACCACTGGAAGAGACGCATGTTCACCTTCAACAGGTGGAGGCGGGATAACTTTAGAGAAGACGATCTGACATTCTTCTTCATCACGCTGGTTTATTTAAACGTCTTTATGTGTGTCAACAGTCTGATGGAGGAGGTCAAGCGTCCGCAGGTGAAACGGACTCTCGGAGTTCTGCAGGTTACCAAGTCCCGAGCTCTACGGACCTGGAAGAAACTGGTCCAGATTTTAATTTTGTTTTTTAATTTATTCACGTCGATTGAAATGAACGTTAAGCTATGAGAACTGACCTTAGCGCCCTTTAGCTCTGACAGCGTAGATTAGCAAACCTTAGCTATGCTTTCTCACATTAGCAACATTAGCTATGCATTCTGACATTAGCAAACCATAGCTATGCATTCTGACATTAGCAAACCTTAGCTATGCATTCTGACACTAGCAAGTGTTAGCTTTGCACTCTGACATTAGCAAACCCTAGCTATGCATTCTGACATTAGCAAACCTTAGCTATGCACTCTGACATTAGCAAACCTTAGCTATGCACTCTTACATTAGCAAACCTTAGCTATGCACTCTGACATTAGCAAACCCTAGCTATGCATTCTGACATTAGCAAACCTTAGCTATGCACTCTGACATTAACAAACCTTAGCTATGCACTCTGACATTAGCAAACCTTAGCTATGCATTCTGACACTAGCAAGTGTTAGCTTTGCACTCTGACATTAGCAAACCTTAGCTATGCACTCTGACATTAGCAAACCTTAGCTATGCACTCTGACATTAGCAAACCTTAGCTAGGAATTCTGACAATAGCAAAATGAAGCTACGAATGCTGACATTAGCCAACTTAAGCTATGTTAACTTGCTTGTCTTTTTAGTTTTTGCCTTTATTTGAAGTTGTTAAATGTTAGCAGTGTCATGCTAACTTCCTGACTGGTTATGCAGGACGCGGACATCACTGTCGTGGCAAACGAGGCTAAGGACAACGTGAAGTACCTCTACACTCTGGACAAGTTCTTCGGACCGCTGGGGAAAAGCACTCCGGTACTTCATGTCTCATCACTTTCTATCATGTATTTATTTATCGACGATCTGAACTGTGTGAAAACTTTATATCCACATGCGACTCGTTTAAACTCAACCCAAAGGATTAACCGACTTCAGCTAACTTAATAATAGCAGACATCTGTTTGCGGCGCAAAGCAGCTTGTTCAACCCCGTTGAAAACACGCCGCCATGATGAGTCAAAGAAAAGGTTATGACTCATCCATCCATCCCGCAAACATCCGCAGCGGTGACATCACCGCCCCAAAGATACGCGTCGACATGTCACGGCGCGAGGATTTTGGCGGAGAGGCCGCCGGCGCTTGTGGAGGTGAGCTCCGTTACAGATGTGTGTAGAAAAGGAGCGTGGGCCCCAGGAGGGTTAACGTTCTTCTTCTATCTAGTCCCTCATTGGTGTCTCATGTAAGTGAGTAAAGAACCAACCAGAAGAACGGCTAACTGCGAACTCTCTCCATGTGAGGTGTTTTCACCGATAAAGCTGCATCCGGTTGAGACTCCTCCCCCTCTCCATCAGACCAGTATGCTGCAGCACATTCCCAGTCTGATGACCAGTATCAGGATGATCCACACCGTGTCCCAGTACTACAACACCTCCGAGAGGATGACCTCCCTGCTGCTGAAAGTCACCAACCAGATGATCTCCACCTGCAGGAGCTACCTGTCGCAGGGCGTGGCCCGCATCTGGGACCACGGCAGGTAAAGTGGGCGGGGCCGGCAGGCGCCGGGAAAGCGGGCGGGTCCCAACGTGAAGCTGTGTGTGTTTCAGGCCGGAGATGCTGCGGCGGATCTCTGACTGTCAGAACCTGAACGTGGAGTATCAGAGGAGCTTCCAGAGCGTCCGAGACCACCTGAGAGAAAACCCCCAAACCAGACAGTTTGACTTCAGGTGAGCAGCGAGCACCGACCGCCCCCTCCTTCCCAGTCCGACCTTTAACCTCTGCTCCCTCCTCCTCAGTGAGAACTACATCTTTGGGAAGTTTGACGCCTTCTGCCGGCGTCTGGAGAAGATTGCTGACATGACGTCTTCTCTGGAGAGCCTGGCTGCTCTTCAACACATGAAGGTGATTCTTCAAGGGTTCCCTCAAGCCTGGAGATCCGTCCTCCTCTTCAGCACTCTTCATCCACAGCACTCTCTTCCTCTTCAGAACTCTCTTCCTCTTCAGCACTCTCTTCCTCTTCAGCACTCTCTTCCTCTTCAACACTCTTCATCCACAGCACTCTCTTCCTCTTCAGAACTCTCTTCCTCTTCAGCACTCTCTTCCTCTTCAGCACTCTCTTCCTCTTCAGAACTCTCTTCCTCTTCAGAACTCTCTTCCTCTTCAGCACTCTCTTCCTCTTCAGCACTCTCTTCCTCTTCAGAACTCTCTTCCTCTTCAGCACTCTCTTCCTCTTCAGCACTCTCTTCCTCTTCAGCACTCTCTTCCTCTTCAGCACTCTCTTCCTCTTCAGCACTCTCTTCCTCAGCTTTCCCCCCCTGTTGTCAGGTTCTCTCTCATTCGGATTAACTTCAGATTTTGTTTTTGTGTGTTTTTGGTCCTAGATGAATCAGTTAAAGGTGAAGTGTGTAACTTTAGTAGCTTTCTCATGCTAAGGAGTCTGAGGGGCTCAGATCCAGATTGCGCCGTCCCGCCGAGGAGACAGGACGCGGTCTTTCGTCGTACCATTGCTCAGGGAGGCCGTGGGGTTCTGGACTCGGGTCACCTTAGCCGCGAGGGAAATGTTCTCTGGCCCTTTGAAAACAGCATCCAGCACCAAATAACTCTTCTTCTTCTTCTTCTTCTTCTTCTGTGGTCTTCAGAAGTGAAGAGTTTTGTTCTTCATCATTCTCTGGAGTTGGGTCCGTCCCCTCAGGGCCTCTGTACAAACGATGAAGAGGCCCCGCCCCCTCTGGAGACCCTTCTAGGCAAACCCTAACTGTACAGACTGCACCTTTAAAGAACCCCATGAAATGAGAAAAGGAAATGTTGATGTGAGTTTGTTCCTCATGCGGTGACTGGGTTCCAGGTGGAGGGCGTGGAGAAGATCTACATTCGCTACCAGACCATCGTCTCCGTAACCAGATCCAAAACCTACGACATCCTGGACCACCGGAGACTGGAGGTAAAAAGATCTTACAGCTTCAAAAATGTCATTGATCTAAGAATGGAATGAGACCGGTGTGTGATCCAGTTTGACAGTGACTACCAGGACTTCCGGCTCCAGATTCAGGATTTATTCCAGTCCCTTCAGTCTCTGCTGGACTTCTGGTTCCAGCAGTCCCTCACTGTGAGTCCTGAATCCGACCCAGGTGCAGCTCTAACTTACATGTCAATCATGTCGATCTGTCCAGAGACTGTCTGACCCTCGGAGCGACTCTCTGTGTTCTAGACGGAACAGATGCTGGAGCTGCTGGCCCTGTTTGAGTCCGGTCCATCAGCCGCTCTGGACCTGAAGCGGTACTACCTGCTGCTGCTGCAGCGCTACAGCCGAGAGCTGGAGTTGCTGAGGAAGACGTACCAGAGACAGAGAGACAGACCGCCCATCGGACGCAACCTGCCCCCGGTACAACAACCCCCCCCCCCCCCCCCCCCCCCCCCCGCCCCCCCCCCCCCCCCCCCCCCCCCCCCCCCCCCCGTCTGTCTGACCCGCCCTGTGGAACAACAACCAACACCGTTTCTCACTCTCAGGTATCGGGTCGGATCCTGTGGAGTCGTCACCTCTTCAGGAAGATTGAAGCTCCCATGTTGATCCTGAAGAAGAAGCTCAGCTTCCTGAAGGTTCCGCGCCTAGTTCTGCCCAATCGGTGATCAGTATTAGTGATGACCTCACTGACCCCGCCCCCATGTGTCCCTGCAGGGACCAGAGATGACCAAAGTGGTCCGGAGCTACAACAACATGGCCGTGTTGTTGCTGCAGTATGAAGTGCTGCACCTGAAGGGGTGGAGTCAGGCGGCGGAGAGCGCCCCCCACTGCCTGAACGCCGCCCTGCTGGTCAGACCTGAGAATAGCAAGGTGACGGACGATTTTAGAGCGTCATGTGACCATTATGAGGACTCAGTGATACCTCCGACTGGATTTATGAAAATGCAGTATTAGCATGTTAGCTTCCAGTGTTGTCTCGTTGTCTCCTATCCTTGTTTCCTTGAACTTTCTCCTCTGCTCTCATCTCCTTTCCTCTTTCCTTTTCTCTTGTTCTTATTTTTTCTTATTTCTTTATTTATAAAAAGGGACAGTGCATATTAATAAACATATACATGTAAATGTGCAACGTTATAACCTGAGCTTGTTCTTATTTCCTTATGTCTTGTTCTTGTCTCCTTATGTCCTGTTCTTGTTTCCTTATGTCCTGTTCTTGTCTCCTTATGTCCTGTTCTTGTCTCCCTATGTCCTGTTCTTGTTTCCTTATGTCCTGTTCTTGTCTCCTTATGTCCTGTTCTTGTCTCCTTATGTTCGGTTCTTGTTTCCTTATGTCCTGTTCTTGTATCCTTATGTCCTGTTCTTGTCTCCTTATGTCCTGTTCTTGTCTCCTTATGTCCTGTTCTTGTCTCCTTATGTTATGAACTTTGAAGGCTCTAATCTCGGTCCACTTTTATTCCATATCTATATTTAGTTTAAGTATTCATGCGGCTCTTCATGCATTATAATATTATATATTATAGCTACGTATCAGAGTGATCACATGACCTCAGTCACTGACTGACAACCAATCAAATTCCTCCTGCCTCTAATTATGTGTTTCCTCAGGAGGTTTTCGTGAACCTGGACCCGGTGGTCCTGGAGGTGATGCAGGAGGTCCGCTGGATGAGCAAACTGGGGCTGAGGGTACCGAAGGTGGTCCTGAAAATGAGCTCCAGAGAGGTTCAGCTCAAAGCTTTGCGCAAGAGGTGAGGATGAGGAGGAGGAGGAGGAGGAGGAGGAGGGTTCTACAGAGGGAGGAAGACGCTTTCGCCCAGGCATCTCTTTGTTAAATGTTAACTCCTGTCCTTGTGTCTTTGTTTCCTCTCCTGTTTCCTAAGCTCATATCAACAATATCTTTTTGTCTCCTTTCCTTGTTTCCCTGTGCTCTCTCCTCTATTCTTCTTTTTGTTTCCTCCTGATCTCACCTTACTTCTTTGTCTCTTATTCTTGTTTCTTTATCTCATTTCCTGATTTCCTTGGAGCTTCTCATCTTCATCTTCATCTTCTATTTTCGTGTGTTCTATTCTCTCACTTCTTCTCCTTTCCTTGTTTCCTTGTCCTCTCTCTCCTCTATTCTCCTTCTCTTAATTTTGACTTTTCCTCCTGACCTCACCGTACTTCCTTGTCCCTGGTCCATGTTACTTATCTCCTTTCCTTGTTTCCTTGTCCTCTCCTCTCGTCTATTCTTGTTTTCCTTTCCTCCTGATCTCACCTTACTTCATGTCCTTGTTTCCTCATCTCCTTTGTTTACACTGACTAAACCGGCGGTGCTGGTGTCGCCGGACCGAACGATCTGTGACGTATGACACGGCATCATCGGCGTACAGCGTGACCTTTGACATCATTGCTTTCAAAACAACGTGGTGGTAGATCTAGTCCTGGTCTTGACTTCCTGTCTGCTCCAGACTGCTGGACCTGATCCAGGACTACAGATCGGTGGTGTCTAGGATCCCGCCGGCCCTCGTCGCTGTGATGCAGCCCTTCATCGGTCGGGTGGACGCGGCGCTCTCTCCCGGACTCACCGCGCTGTCCTGGGCGACTCTCAACACCGACACATGTGAGATAAATCCTCGCCACCATCAGGCAGCTATAAACAGCAGAACCGGGGATTAGTGGCGTGGTCTAGAACCGACTGGGTCCAAGAGGGAGGAGGAAAGGGAGGCGATGAGCTGTGGACCAGTTTGACTCTGATGGAGGGGGCCCCTCTGGAAGAGAGGATGGGGGGTCTGTAAAGAGTTCTCTGAGGACCCATCTGTCTCTAGACCTCCTCACTAAGTACCGCTCAGCTGCTTTTGGGTTTTTTCCAATTCTACTGATCCAATAGAGCGGCGTGTTCACCCACTGAGCCCGCCAGAACTGAGTCAATAATAATCCTCTGTGTTGATCGTTGGGTTCTGTCCAGTCATCGCGGGCGCGTACGCCGTCCTCACAGACCTGGACCAGGTGTCTAAGGTGACCTCTGACCTGCTGGAGTGTCGTATCGGCCGCCTGCTTCAGGCCATGGCGTCCTGCTCGCTGCTGGACCTGCCTGAAGACGAACCCGTGACGCCACAACGTGTTCTGCTGCTGACCGGCGCCGCCGTCCAGACGGCTGCCGCCTCCCTCAGCTGGTAGGACTGGATCCAGAACTGGTACCAGAACCGGCACCAGGACAGACCCTCATCCTGTGTGTGTGTGTGTGTGTGTGTGTGTGTGTGTGTGTGTGTGCAGGCAGAGTCAGCAGATGGAGAGGTGTGTGTTTGAGCTGATGGAGGAGATGAAGAAGAAGATGAAGACGTCAGAGACGGTTCATCTGGAGGTTTGCTGTCGTTCATTTTATTCTCCTCTTTCCTTCTCCCCTTCTCCTCCCTTCTTATCTCCTCTCCTTTTCTCTTATCTCCTCTTATCTCCTCTCCTTTCCTCTCCTCTCCTCTCCTCTCCTTTCCTCTCCTCTCCTCTCCTCTCAGGCATCCTTCCAGTGCCTCCATCCAGACGCCAAGCAGAAGACTCGCTGTCAATCATGTCTTCCTTGTCGTTTCTACAACCTGATTGGTCAGCTCTGCCATCGAAACACGGAGGCCCTGGTCAAAGGTCAGTTTCCTTGTCTCCTCCCCTTCCCATCATCCTTGGACTCCATCTAACTCCTTCTCTCCAAACCTCCTAGCTACCAAATCCTCACTGGAGGCCCTGAGGAGGAGACTCTACGTCTCCAAGTACCAGCCCTCCTCCTCTTCCTTCTCCTCCTTCAGCAGCAGCAACCACTTGGCTCCTCCCCCTCTCCTCAGAGCCTCCATCCAGCTCGCCATCCCCAACATCATCCTCAGACCCAGCCTGGATGACATCCAGGTATTCTCTAAGCTCCGCCTCCTCCCTGACGGAACCTGGTCTGACTCTGAAATGTGTCCACATACATAAGTCGGTCCAATCTGAGCGTGTTTGTTTCAGGGTACGGTCAACAAGATGGTGGGCGCCGTCTTGTCGGCCACTAAAGACGTCCCCCTGTGGACCTACGCTCTCCTGCAGTACAAGCAGCAGCAGGTACTCACCTGTCAATCATCCACGCCTGTGTTACACCTTCAGCCAATCACAGTCCGGTCTTCTCTCCACCTGAACCAGGCAGAGCAGGCGGCAGTCCGGGATGCAGGAGATGACATACCGGTGAAGCCTCCGGTTCTGAGGCCTCTGGACCGACAGCTGGCCGAACACAAAGACGTCAACAAGTCAGTGAAGTCAGGATACGGATCAGAACCAAACAGAAGTCTTTTGTCTCACACGTCCTCGTTTGGTCCGACCCAAATTACTCCCCATTACTATCCTCCCAGAACAAAGGTCCAGATCATACAGCCGGGCCTTAGTCTCAGAAAAAAACAAAGAGGTGGTCTCCAGGTCCGTTTTTTTTTATTTTTATAATTTGCCAAAAGGCTGATTACAGGAAGTTACATCATCACTGGCAGCCAGCTGGAACTTCCTGTGACTGGTCGGATAGTCCGAACCAACCAAAAACAGGACTTCTGAGCTTTAAAGGACCTGAACCAGCTTTCAGTTTGACCCGGACCCAGACCATCAGTGTCTGTGGTGCTGTTTGAGTTGGATCTTGGTTCTTAGGAGGTTTCGCACCTGTAGTTCTGGCCCGGATCAATGAAGGTAGATGTGAAAGTGCGGCGCAGGGAGAATATCCCATAATAGGGATGTCAATGATGAATGTGACGATGTCACTGATGTTGGTGACGATGTCACTGATGATGATGTCATTGCAGGTTGGTGATCCAGCTGAGCTCCGTCGTCTCGTCTCTCAGATCTCAGGCTGATGAAACTCTGAACTCACTCACACACTTCTCTGCTCTCTGGATCCAGGTGTGTGTGTGTGTGTGTGCGCGCGTGTGTGTGTGTGTGTGTGTGAATGTGTGTGTCTGTATGTGTCTGTGTGTACATGTGTGTGTTTGTGTGTATGAGTGTGTGTGTGCGCGTGTGTAGAGATGTGTGTGTGTGTGAGTGTGTGTCTGTGTGTACATGTGTGTGTGTGTGTGTGTGTGAGTGTGTGTCTGTGTGTACATGTGTGTGTGTGTGAGTGTGTGAGTGTGTGTCTGTGTGTACATGTGTGTGTTTGCGTGCGCGTGTGTGTGTTTGTGTGTGTGTGTGTGTGTTTGTTTGTGTGTGTGTGTGCATTTGTCCTCATCTCCTTTCCTTGTCTTCCCTCCTCGTCTCCTCTGTGGTCTGGGTCTGGTTCAGGACCCGGAGGATCAGGTCCAGGTCTTCCTACAATCCGACCCGTCGCTGTCAGAGTTCAGCTCTCAGATCTGCTACTACTCTGTGAGTCCACTTCCTGTTGATCACATGATCATCATCAGTATCACATGACCCCACCTTGACCTTCTTACCCATGATTCCTTGCTGTTTCTAAAGACGCTGGAGGTCCAGATCTCGGAGTTGCCTGCAGTTTGTACGGTGGGTTCTGTGGTGTTTGACACCGAGCAGCTGAAGCTGGCGCTGACTCTGGAGTGTCGTCTCTGGAAACGAGCCTTTGGCTCCGCCCTCAACCGCCGAGCCTCCGCCGACATGGAGGCCGTCTCCTCATTGGCGGAGGGGCTGACGAAGCGGCTGCAGCGTCCAATCACAGACCTGGAGGATGTCCGAGGAGCCATGGCGGCGCTTCGAGAGGTCCGTTTTCATTCTGCATACAGAACTACTTTATTTAAGTCAAGTTCCTTCATCTCTTATTTTTATTTATGTATTGAATTATCTTCATATCTCAAATATAAATACACTTCTATATCTACTCTCAACAAAGATTTCAACATTTCACCAAATTTACTATGTAATATGTCAAATTTGTATTTGTTTATAAAGGTAATGTATGACAACAAATATATATTTACGTATATTTCAATATTATTCTTTTATTTTTAAATTTTATTGATTTATAATTTTGCATTATAATAACTATTAATGATTCTATAGAATATAATATAAGTTATTATACACACAGCATATATTAAATATATATTTATGTTAATTACTATATATTAATAAACATGTGTTTTTTATATATACGCGTAAATACATACATATATACAAGTTGTATAAATGTATATGAAATACTATAAGACTCATTTAGTTTGTTTACATGTTTATTATTTGTGTGATTATTTTTTTACTTTCACTCGTTCACCTCCTTCTGGTTGAGGTTCGGGAGGCGGAGCTTTGGATTGACGCCACCATCGGTCCGGTGGAGGAATCCTTCGCTCTGCTCAACAAACACCGACTCCAGTTTAACGACGGGAACGCCGAGCGCGTGGACGGCCTGACGTACGCCTGGAAGAACCTCGGCGCTCTGGTGAGACGGAGAGACGGAGAAATATTTGAGTTTAACTTGAATGAATTAAAGTTGTAATTCTTTTATTTGATTCTTTTCCTGAATGAGCGGTGATAAAGAAAACCTGATATCTGAAAAACTAACTTCAGGATCATTTTCAGATTCTAACCCACACAGACCTCAGTGTGAGGAAGAACTGCATTGATTTGAGGAAAGGTCAGCTCTATATTTCCACCACTAGGGGGATCTTAATTTCCAAAAGTGTTGGGGTCATAGTTTCTCGAGCGTTGGTCCCATTAAGTCCAGACCGGTGTCTGATCCAGCAGAATCGTATGACACAAGGATTATTGAGTGACCTTTAACCTGAGGAGTTCAATCAGGGGGGTTGTTGGTGCAACGCAGCGGATTGGGGGCTTTTCAGGTAAAGACCCTCGCTGCCTGGGACAAGAGACTGGTTCTGTTGAAGATGTCCCAGTGAAGATTTCTCCTTCTAGGATCTTTGAAGAACTTTGAAGAAGTTCTATTACTGAGGTTTTTAGAGAATACTAGCAATGAAATGGAAACTCAGTCACTCTCCTCTCAACCGGTTCTTTTTCGCTGTGTCACAGCAAACACGCCTTTCTCGCTCTACTGCGACCCGCCATTGGACCTCGGTTTTGGAGAATCGGGGCAGATTCCTTGTTGGACTCCGCCGAGGTTGTCCCTTGTCTCAGATTCTATTCTTGATATTCATAGACAGGATCAGTCGAGGGGAGCAAAGGGTCCGGTTCAGGGAGCTTAGAATTGTAATCTCTGCGGTTCGCAGATGATGTGGTTCTGTTGGCTTCATCGGTCCGTGAGATTTACGGGTTTGCTAATGTCGAAAAATCTGAGACAATGGTTCTCTGTTGGACGACAACAATCTGCAGCTTCAAGCCGAGGAGCTGAAGGTCTTGGGGTCTAGTTCTTAGGTGAAGGGAAAGTCCTCTGGGCTGGGTCACCTCAAGAGAATACCTCTAGCTATTTTAGAAGCTAATCAGAATCCAAGTGAAGCTTCAAGAACAGCTCAGAATCTGTTGTGGTCCCAGGTTGTGCAGAACCAGAATACCCTGGTGAAGATCCAGCCCAGCATGAAGGCAGACCTGCTGTCTGCAGTGCAGAGTTTCCACAGCCAAGTTCAGGGCTTCTACACCGAGTACGACCACAGGTAGGAGGTGAAGAATCGGTTCTGATGTTGTCCGACAAGCAGCAGATGGGTCAAACCCAATTGTGTCTGCAGAGGTCCAGGGGTGGAGGGCGTGGATCCTGCTGAGGCTAGTGAGCGTCTGCAAAACTTTCAGGCTGAGTTTGATGGGCTGTGGAGGAAATACACCACCTACTCCGGAGGAGAGGAGCTGTTTGGACTTCCTGTTAACGGTATGACGGACTCATTGACGGTTCTTTATCTGCTCCTGGTTCCTAACCTTCTGTCTGGTCCTTGCAGAGTATCCGGAGCTGCAGAGGATCAGGAGGGAACTGTCTCTCCTGTCCAAACTCTACACTCTGTACAACTCCGTCATCGACAGCGTCAGCGGCTACTACGACATCCTGTGGGCCGACCTCAACATCCAGAAGATCAACACGGAGCTGCAGGACTTCCAGAACAGGTACAGCTGGGACTGACTGACTTATCCGGGTTGGGGGTGTCAGCAGACAAACCAGGGTATTCTAGACATCCCTACTCAGCAACACTTCCCAGCTCCTCCTGAAGGACCTTCAGACATTCCCAGCATATGTTTCAGAAGAACCCAAGGCTAACCAGAACCCAGTGCCCTCCTACCTCAGCTTGATGGCTTCCTCCACAACTGGTGTCAAAAAGTGGGTTCTTAGCAGTCAACAATGAACGTAGCAGCCGCCTCCCATGGGCCCAGGAGCTGAAGACCAGAAGGACCATGCCTTCCATGTTCTTCCTCACTGCTTAGTTAGGTTTACCTGGTCGGTTCAGCAACCTTCTCCACCCTCTGAACCCACACACCAGCGGGTGGGGATTGGTGTCTTAGACATAGGTCTGATGAAGGTCTGGCTCCAGAAGTAGGGCCTGGATTTCTCCAATATCTGGTCAGTGTTCCAGATGAATCTGGAGTCTTAGTTGTTTGCCGGATGAAGTTAAACTATGAGGTTTTGGTCTCCGGTGCTGCTTGAATCAGTTTCACAGCGACATCTTTCACTTTGTGCTTTCAGGATCCGGAAGCTTCCGAAGGCCCTGAAGGAGTGGCAGGCCTTCAGAGATCTGAAGAAAACCATCGATGACTTCAATGAGACCTGCCCTCTGCTCTACATGATGGCCAACAAGGTCTGAGTCTAAGTACTGAGATGTAAGAGTAGATCTAGAGAGACCCCCATCTAGTGAACTTCCTCCTCCATCAGGCCTTGCTGCCCCGACACTGGACTCGTCTCAGTGAGCTGACGGGTCACAGCTTCCGGGTGGAGTCGGAGAACTTTTCCCTCCGAAACATCATGGAGGCTCCGCTGCTGGAATCCAAAGAAGACATCGAGGTGTTGATATTGTTTTTCTTCTACGTAGAATGTCTCCGTCTCAGCATACTAACTCGGGTGTAGTTTGTTCTCATTGATCTGGTTCTGTCTCTTCTTGTACGATTGTGTTTATATAAAACTCAGCATTGGCAGATATATGAGTACCTGAAGGAACATCACCGCAGTACTACTGCCTCAAATATAGAGCTGAGCGTCATCTGCATAGCTATGAATATTAAGATTTTATTCCCCGATGATTCCACCTACTTACCCAAATAAATACCTACTTACCAACATTCCAACCTGCGTACGGCCCTACCTATAAACCTAGCTAACTACCTTACTACTGACCTACCTAGTAGTCTACCCATATACCTGCCTACCTACCTACTTACTAACCTACCCACCTACCTGTCTACTGACCTACCTACTGACCAACTTACCCACCTACCTACTTACCTACCTGTCTACTGACCTACCTCTTACCTACTGACCTACCTACTGACCAACTTACCCACCTACCTACCAACTGACTTACGTTAACAAACTCGAAAACTCCCCTCGCGGTTCTGCAAGAACCTGGAAGTGATGGAGACGATCCAAAAACTCCGCCTCTCTCGCTGCTGAAGATTCCGCTTCCTGTTCACAACAGGACATCTGCATCAGCGCCGTGAAGGAGCGCGACATCGAGGCCAAGCTGAAGGACGTGGAGTCCGAGTGGAGCGGCCACACGCTCAGCTTCGCCACCTTCAGGACCCGAGGAGAACTGCTGCTGAGGGGAGCCGACGCAGCGGAGAAGATCTCCATGATGGAGGACAGTCTGATGGTGCTGACGTCGCTGCTGAGCAACAGGTGAGGAGACGGGGAGAAGGAGACGCGGTGGAAAACAAAGCTCTTCACGTCTGTGGTTGCTCCTCCTGCAGGTACAACGCCCCGTTCAAGCCTTCTATCCAGCTTTGGGTCCAGAAACTCTCCAACACCTCTGAGATCACCGAGAAGTGGTTGTCGGTTCAGAACCTGTGGATCTACCTGGAGGCAGTGTTTGTGGGCGGAGACATCGCAAAGCAGCTGCCTCAGGTCACATGACAATCTTGTTTTATGTGTAACGTTATCTCACGTCTGAATTTGTTTTTCTTACTTTTTAACTTTTTATTTTTAACTTTTTTTATCCCGGGACAAAAATATTCAAAGCTTCCACATACCAGTATTAGCATGTTTAGCCTCCAGGTTAGGGTTAGCATGGCTAGCCTTCAGGTTTTTGCTAACATGATTAGCTTCCAGGTTAGATTAACATTTACATTTTTGAACTGCTCCTTTATCGCCTCCAGGAGGCCAAACGTTTCCAGAACATTGACAAGTCTTGGCAGAGGATCATGCAGAGAGCACATGAGCTTCCCAACGTGGTGCAGTGCTGCGTGGGAGACGAGACGCTCAGCCAGGTCGCTGCCGTGTGCCTCTGAGCAACACTCTGCTGCTGCCATGTTAAACGTGAGACTGAGTTGTTGTTGGTCCTCCTTTAGTTGCTGCCCCACCTTCTGGAGCAGCTGGAGCTCTGCCAGAAGTCTCTATCTGGTTACCTGGAGAAGAAGCGTCTGGTGTTCCCGCGGTTCTTCTTCGTGTCTGATCCAGCCCTGCTGGAGATCCTGGGCCAGGCGTCGGACTCGCACACCATCCAGGTAACAGGTGGTAGGAGAACGTAGACCGAGTGACCGCTTCAGTTTCTGTTTCTGCTGCTCTGAAGGACGTCGACAGGACAGACGGCAGGACAGACGGCAGGACAGACGGAAGGACAGATGGAAGGACAGATGGAAGGACAAACGGAAGGACAGACGGCAGGACAGACGGAAGGACAGACGACAGGACAGACGACAGGACAGACGGAAGGACAGACGGAAGGACAGACGACAGGACAGACGACAGGACAGACGACAGGACAGACGACAGGACAGATGGAAGGACGACAGACAAACAATTGGGGGATGATTAAACCAGCCTGAAACTCCTGCACTCTGATTATCTCTTTCTTTATGAATGAATGAATGAATGTGTGAATCTTTAAACAATTGAGTGAATCTTTGAATGAATGAGTGAATCTTTAAATGAATGAATGAATGAGTGAATCTTTAAATGAATGA
>VRLP01007517.1:0-21379 GCA_009660295.1 Lophius piscatorius | reverse complement strand
CGCGCACCAGACGCAAAATCCTAACACTCTGGAGCATAAGGTAAGATGAGATTAATGCATATCTGTAGCGAAACCAGTTAGTACAAGCTTAAATTCGCTCGAGGAACCGAAGGTCACAGACCATGGTAGGCCGCAACCGGCCAGGAAGCTTTGATAAATAAAAGTTTCATTAGTAAAAAAAAATAAAAAGATAGAAAATTATTATGAATGTTTGCTTAATAATTTGGTAAAAAATTTAATCACAAATGATGATTCTAAAGACAGTATAATGATATTGGGTAAACAAATAAAGCAATTTTTTCATCCTATCTCTGCTTATTCATATGCCAATAATCCATTTGATATCGTCATAAAACATGATTCTAACACGTATTCTAATATTACAGAATGTGATAAACATTGCTGTGAACATAAAAGAATACAAGAAAATTTGATAAGAACTGAACTTATGAAAGATTTCTATAGATTATTATATTTTAAAAAGAATATTTATATTCATTATTATGAAAAATATAATTTGAATCAAAAATTCTATATTCACGGGGAAAAATATCGTGATTTACCATTAATCGAAAATTTTGCGAGAATATTAAATACACATTTTAATTTATTTCGAAGTACCTTATTTAGAAACAATTCACAAAGTCATTATCATTTTTTGTTAATATAATAAAAAACAAGTTTTTAAAACATAAAAATTTATTGCTAAGCTATATTGTGAATATTCAACATGAATATATTGCTTTTCAAAAACTTAACAAATTATTTCAAACGATAAAAACAATTTTAAACACATTGAACTATATAATAATATAAAAGATGTTGAAAATTTTCTGGAGTTGATATTTAAATCTAAATATAACAATAATGAAACAGTAGCTTCTATAAAAACTTTAATAAGATGTTTAGGCAATGAATCACGTGTGATGTTATATGCCCATTTACATTTTAAAAAAAATGTATCATGAAAATTTTATTAATATGGAATCTAGTGAATGTTTTACTTTCAAAATAAATAGAGAATCTAGAGAATTCCTTAATATGTGTAAATTTACATATTTTTATGACAAAATATATAAATTAAAACGATCGGTGATTTTTTTAATGAAAGAAAACGAAAAATTGTATATAAAGATAAAGCCGGAGAAGAAAATAAAAGTTTAGAACAGATATTATTTAAATTGGATAGAATAATTCATCTGTTAAATGTTAATTATTTTTACTTCTATGAAAAATACATTGGAACAGATAGAAAGATCGAATTACCGTTTTTAAATGTAAAATTTACGACAGATATTTTTACCAAATTGTAAAGAATAATTTTAATTTTAAGAAAGCTGAAAATATTTTAGACTTGCATGAATCCGTAAAACATTATATGATGTTCATAAATAATCTTAAATTTTATATAAGAAACAATACAAATAAGAATATTACCCATGTATTAGAAGATATGTTTACAATGGTAGATGGACTAATGTATTTTTTAAAAAGGATTGATAGTGTATATGAGACTATACTTGTTATTTCAGATTCTAAGAGAATTGGGTATTCCAGGGATATTATAATTCCTCTGAAACTTTATATTGAAAATAATTTTAAGTTTTCAAAAACAATTAACAGAGATACAATGTTTTTATAAGACCATGAACTTTTTCAAGAAAATAAAGTAACTTACGAATAATGATTTTTAATTTTATATTAAAAGTGAATAATATTTCGATATTGATTATTGTGCATCTAAATTCTTGTAAATAAATAGAAATTAGCAAATAATTTATTTTGCCACAAGATATTTTAAATATTTTTTTTAAATAATAAATATTTGATATTAATGAAAAGGTCCTTTAATATATGTTTATATATCATATTTGCTTTGCTGATATTTAAAATTTTGAAATTTTATGGGTAATAAATGAATATTGGAATTAAACGTGAGATTTTTTGAAATATAATTTTTGAGATTCATTTTTTAAAAAATAACAGTTTACTGATTATAAATGTTCTCTATATAATCCTGGCTCATGATAGCTTGGGATTATTAATTTTTTAAAATGAAAAACAACTTGTATTGACTGTTTTGTTAGACATATATATTAGTTCATCTTATTTGTCAGAAAATTGGTATTTTGCGTATGATGCAATCGTTGCTTTATCAAATTAATGTAATTCCAACCCCAACCTTTGGGATGGTATCAATCGAGTCATTTAATCAATAAAAAGATTACAATTGTATCAACTAAACGTTACTCTAATTTGAAATTGGGATTATGCAGAAAGTATAGTCAAGTTACATTATTGAATCATCATTCACTCACCACCATAATTTTTTCTTCTATAACAATTATATTTTTATTTTTTTCTGGGTAAATGGTTCAAATTCGCTAGAGTTGGGGTAATTAATTATCATCACACGATTATTTAATTAAACAAACTTTAAGGTTCATTAAAGTTTGAAAACCTTGATTTTTTTATTGTTCATAAAAATAGCATAAAGATCTTATTCTTATTATAACAAGTATTATATTATTGATTATTTTTTCCTCACTAAAATAAGTATATTTAAAATTAGTTGAATCTGTTAAAATTGATGTATCCTATTGTAGAACAAATTTTAACTATTGAAAATTAATAAATAAAATTATCAATTACTAGTAAAAGCAATTTTTTGATTAATTTATATTATATTATTTAATAAAAATTTGGGAAGATACAGTGAATTCTTTATTTTTTTCATTTTTTGAAGTAATCGAAAAAAGCAACGAAATGTAGAGTGTGTAAATAGATAATTAATTATATTATATATATTTTATTTTAAGACAAGTTGAATTTAATACCGCATGAAACCAAATCATTAACAATTTCGCTTATGCCCTAATCAATTGACAACTTCATATCGCAATAAATATATAACCAAACCTGATTAAAATTAAAATCTTTTTTTAAAAAGAATAATAATGTTTTTAATGACGATTGGCAACCCAGTCTATCAAAACAAAAAATTATTAAAAAGTTTGAGTTAAAAACAAAACTAATATTTTTTGGTTACCAAAAATAAAACATGATAAATATCATAAAATTATTACCTTAAATAGATAAATAATATTTATTAAATATACATTTTATTACAACTCTTTTAATGCTATTCAAAACCCTGAAATAATTATATATAATTGTAATCGTTTTAAATGGGTGATAACATTAAAGACTGGATTAGGAATATTAAGTCGTTCAGAATCTTTACACCATGATACACAATATTTGCTTTTAATAACGAACAACAACTCGATACGGAGAGAAAAATTTCTCTATTCTGGCAAATAACAAAAAAAATTCAAGCTTTATTTATCGAGATTAAATCTTTTAATAAAAACCTTTTATATATAATATATTATATACTCATCAAAGTTTATTATTATTTGAATGATATTTGGAAACGCAAACAATGCTCCGCGTATACTAAATATATTATTTCTAAAATTAAAAATCTTTTAAGGAAAAATATATATATCTTTTTTTAATCAAATACAACACTTCTTTTATTGGATTATTAAAATTATCTTCAATATAATATTAAAAAAAGTTATAACCTTTATATTATCCTTAAAAATGTATTATTAATTATATAAAAAATTTGTTCTAATTATAGCCATGATAGTCAATCTAATGTTGGTTATAATACAAATTAAATCTTCTACACCTAGTTTGACAGTAAGGCAATCATGAAGTTTCACAATTTGATGAATCTACCCAGTCTCGCCAATTTCGTTATATAAGAAAAAAGACATTTGTTATAAGTAAAAATTTGCAAATAAGCAGATATGCTTTACACAGAACATATATTAAAAACCCGGGATCAACAATATGTGATTTAGAAGAAATGGTTGATTCTATTCTTGAAGATAAAGATCATTGTAAAAACTCTACGGAAAATAATCGAGCAAATAATGATGATTTTGATAAACAGGAAGAAAAACAAAAAGAAGCAAATATTCAACAAATGCCATTCGATCTTTGGTCTTGTGAATGGGAAATAATAAAATACAAAAAGGTCAATGATACTGACATTTATCAAGTAGGAAGTTGCAATATATTAAACATATTCAAAGAATATGTTTTAAAAAATTATCAAATGAAATATGGATTTCCACTTGAAATTGCTTGCTCAAAGGATAATCCTAATAACTATGTTGTTAAGAAGTCAAAAATATTTAATAATATAATTAGACTTATAAATATTGTATCAAAGCACTTACAACAAGTAATAATTATATTTTATGGTTCAAAAAAAGGACAACAACATCAAGACATGTTTAAAAATTTCAAAAAAAATTTCTTTGATTATCAAAATGCTTATTTACAAAATGCTTATACCATCGAAGACGAAATCACAAAAATAAATGAATTATTTATTTTGCTAAAGAAAATCGATGTAGTTACAAACATAATGTTTTTTTACAAAGTTCAACCACAAATTTATCAATATAACTTAGACCTTAATTATGTTATAAAGGATATTAATTCTAGAATAATAATGTTAATAGAATACATTGGAATGGTAACAAAAACAAGTAATATAATTAACATAGATATTAAACAAGTTGTGGATAATCTGACAAGAATCAACTCTGAGGTTGAAATTAAATATTCAAAATTTAAACTCTTATTTTGCGATAAGAATAAATTACATAATTCGGTTATATTTTACTTAAATCTATTAATAGAACCTAATGAACATGAATTCTTTGATTTCACCATATTTGAAACAATGGCACATTATATTAACGAATTGTTATTTTTTTTTGAAAAAATAAACACAAAAAATTATGAAATAAACAATATAATACTGAAAATAAATGAAAGTATAACAGAAATATTGGAAATATTAACAATGAATTTTCTATACCAGCCAATTACAGAAGGAAAAGTCAGTAAAAATATTTTATTACCATTATTAGATATTGAAACTTCAATAGATATATTATTCGATATTATCCAATATTTTATGTATATTCCTAAATATAACATTACCAGAAATATTTTAATTTACATTGAAATTATTTATCGTAAAATTGAATTTTTAAAGGAATATAAATTGCATGAAATAAATAATGATATCAAAAATGAAATAGAAAAAATTTATATTGTTATATCTGAAATGGATATTTATTTTAAAAAAATAGAAGACTTTATAGCAACACTTAATCATGTGTTAAACAATGAACAATTAGAATCTTTACATACAATAGCAATATCGTTGAAAATTTTTCTATCTAAAAATTTATTCGGGTATTATCCATTAAACATTAGTTAACGTTTATTTGCCATGTATTTTTAAAACAAATGTTATTTTTGTTATATTACTTATTTTATAATTAATATCTTTGGTTATAAATATATTAATTGCTAAACACAAATTCTATTCATTTTAAAAATTCCTCACATACTGGTAAATTTTTGTAAAATTTTATAAATACGTGTTTTTATTGTTTCAACTGGCCTTTAATTATAAATTTTATTAATACAATTTTTAAATATCATAATCCCAGAATACTTGAGGAAAATGAGAAACCTATAAAGATTATTGATATTTCAGAGTTAAAAAGTTAGGCGTTTATATTATAATTTATGATTGGTTAACATGAATTATAACATAAATAAGAGAACAAGTAAAACCGTTCCAGTATAAAAAAATTTTTCTTTTTTTTTGTTTTTCAGCAGAGGAAAAGACAACTTTACTTACATATTATTAGAAAATATTTTTATTTATAATTGAAATAGTTTCTAATTCTGTTTATATTTATCGATAATTTTTACATACTATTATTCTATTAGAATAAAATATAAATTTATAAAATAAAAGAAGTTTTAAAAGAAATTATATTTATACAAATAAAATATAACAGTAATAACATGAAAATTACATTAATAAAATATTTTTTAATATTGTGGATATTTAATAAAATTTATAAAAATAAAATTAATTTCTAAATAATAACCAGTTTCTATTAAAAATACATATTTTAAAAAAAATATACAAGACAAAATGATCAGTTAATGAAATTATAATTATTTTATTTTTTTAAATAAATTTTTAGTATCTATAAAATATTTCTAAATAATTTTCTTCTCCAAATTCATACATATCTAATTCTATATTATCCCTCAACTCTTCCACACCTCTTTTTAATGTTATATTCTTATAATCTTTACCTAACCTTTTCCCTATCATAATTTTTAAATCCTTAACCAATTTATCTTCAGAAATAGATACTTTTGCTATACCACCGCTTCTGTCTTTGCAAATAAAAAACATTTCAAGGGTCATATATTTTTATATCATATATAAAATAATAATACAAAATACAATATCTATTTTTATCTAAAAAACTACTGTTTACCATTGAAATCATCTTTCATTCTTTTAAAATATTTCCACCTTGATACATTCATTAAATTTATATCATTTTTACATTCATTTATTTTTTCATCCAATATTTTATTTAAAATATTTTTATTTTCTTCATCAGATTTATCTGTGCTATAACATCTTTCTTCCAATTCCATTATAGAACTTAAAAATCCCATATCATGTTTTATTCTTTCTTTATTATCTTTTATGTTTACTAAATATTCGGCACGCTGTAAATCATCTTTTAATATATTATATGCAGTCGTTATTTTATGGAAATTTTTTTCTGTTTTATTTTTATCTGGATGATATTTTTTAGATAATGTATAATAATTAGATTTTAGTTTATTAGAATCTACTCGAAATTGAGATGGCATATTAAATAAACTAAAACATGAGAGCTTTTTAAGCATATTATAGGGATAATGGCAAAAAAAATCTTATAAATATATTTTAAATTATATAATTTAACAGTTTGAAATATTTTATGTAAATTGTTAAATAAAATCAGTTAAAAATTAACTGATAGTGAATAAATACAGTATAAATTATTTTCAAAATATCGTGAACAGTTATAATTTTCTAATGAATAATATTTTTTTATTAAATTCTTCAAAGAGAAAATGTGCACGATAATTAAATATATATTTCATTTTAAAACTATTGAAAATTTAAAGATAAAGTTGTTATTAAAAACTCGCTTGGTCCAGTGGTCGTCAGGAGATAACCAAATCTCAAGACCGGTGGTTCGAATCCCTCATCAGAAAGAATTTTTAAAAAAAATGAAAGACAGAAGAGAAGAGAAAGGTTATTGAGTGGGTGAGGGTTCGATAGTGCAGCATTAGTTGTGTCTTGTATAACGCCCTATTACTAGATAAAGTAATGTTTAGCTGATGTGTTGCAATTCCTGTATTGATTTGCGATACGACTGATATCATGCTGAAAAAGGGTTGGAACCTCTAAAAAACTATGAGAATGACGGTATCATGCACCATACACAAAATTTTAACACTCTGGCATAAGATAAGATGAGATTAATGTATATCTGTAGCGAGGCCGGTTAATACAAGTTTAAATGTGCTTTAGGAACCAAAGGTCATAGATACGGTAGACTATACTCGGCCAGGAAACTTCAATAAATAAAAGTTTCATCTTAAATTTATTGAATGGTTATAAAATTATTTTTTATACAATTCTGTTAATTAAAATTAAATATGACATTAAATGTATTACATTTATTTTAATGAAACATAAGAATAACCAATATCATTTTTTTATATAAATATTTTTTTAAATACTTTACACTCAATAAAATTATATTATAGTATAACATTTATTATTTATTTTATAATATAGTTTTAAATACCCTATAACCTTGTTGTATAACTGAATATACTATCAATCCTATAATAAAATCTAATTAAATTATAACTTACTTGTTAATATTACTTCCCACGGTTCCATCATAGACAACCCCAATTCTAATTTATACCTAAAATATATATATTCTACATATTCTTTTATCTTGTATAAAACATCAAGAAACATCTATGAGGTTACAAACAAAAGATTTTAAAAGGTTACTGATATAAAACAATCAAATGATAAAATATTATTTGTAAGGTATTTTTATATTATTTTATCTATCTTTAATGAGTATTAAATTATTATATACTGTTCTATCTAACACATATTTCATAAATATTATATATTATTTATAAGATATTAAATATTATTTTATCTAACACCTGTCTTATAAATATTCTATATTATAATTTACTAAAAGAACTTAAAAAACATTAAAGAAATTTAACTTTAAAAGAACAATATATATTATAATATTATTCAATTGATAATTATTTCATATGATTAAATTATTATAGTTACATCATAATATCCTAATAATCATGATAAATAATATTCTTATTTATCATAGATAAATATTTTTAATAAATCAAAATTTCCCTCCTTTTTTTATTTTCACAAACAAATTACAATATTTTTTTATTTTCACATTATTTCTTGTTTATTTTATTTAGTTTCTTAATATTTCCTATTTTCATAAAATGTATTTTTAGACTCAAAAAAAAGTTTACCTCCAAATATTACCTCCATTCATCTATAAATATTTTCATTTTTCAACCCTATAATATGGCACAAGGAAAAGGAGGAAAAAGAGATCCAGCAAAAGCATCAGAACCAGTTACTGATATTAAATCATTGTTTAAACCAACACAGATTCACAGATATTTCAGATACAAAACTAAAAGTAGAATTTCTTATACTGCTATCTTAGCATCTATCAGTGGATTATTCTATCTTTGTAGTGAAATCTTGGAAGGAGCAAAAACACAAGCAGAAGAAGAAAACAAGAAAAAAATATTACCAAAACATATTAATTGGGCATTATGTAAGGATGAGGAATTAAAAAGCTTCTGTTCAACATGGTTGATCAAAGGTGGTGGATGTAAAAATGTCCTTAGTTCCGAACAATTGAGCTTAAAAGGAAAAAATAAAAAATCCCAAGATTTGTAAGAGAAAGGATTAATTAAAATCGTAATTAACGTCTAATTTTTATTTTTTTAATACGAAATGATGATAGAGATACGGGCGGTCTGTAAAAATGATGAACGTATGATTTCTGATCGTATATTTATTTTTACCTTTAATTTAAAATTTCTTTTAAATGTTTTTATATATCTTTATACATAAGAGAAGAATACATGTAAACATTCAATCTATGTGATTAAGAAAATAATAAAAGTGTATAATTTTAAAAAAAGAAGAAATGAAATATCCTTAAGTTAAGAATGAAAATAATAAAAAATATAAAATATTATTACATTTAAAAAAATAATTAATATTATATATATTAATATAAAAGTTACTTTGTTTTAAATGTATCATAATAAATAATCTAAATATTTTATTTATCACGATATCCTTGCTGGTAAAAATAATTATAATAGTTTTTATTGTAATATAAAAAATAAATAGAATAAGCATTTATTATTTTCATTTACAATATTTTAAATTGATGTTTATTATTTATACAAAATAATATATTATTACTTTATTTTAGCTTATTTATTATTTTATTGTGTTTTATCCATAAATATTATTATATATCGCTTATATCAATATTTGTATTTTTTTACAATAAAATATGATATCAACTTCCTTATATGGAATTCATATAAAAATTTTCCCCATAAACCTTATGCCAAAAAATGTTAGAGTGGTAAAGAATTTCACATATCAATCTATAATAAAGAAGGCTATATCTGAACAACCTAATCAGATAGCAACATCGCACGAGATATTTCAATATATTACAAAAATGTATCCTGAGATTTTTAAACCTAGTAATTCAATGACATGGAAGGGGAATATAAGACAGTTGTTAAGTAAATCACCACAATTTGTGAAAATAAGTAAAACTGCTGGGACAAAAACAAATTATTGGAAATATGTATCATTAGAGGAATTAGAGGCTATTGAAGTTTATAAAAGAGATGGTAATAAATATCCTGGGGATATTGATGAGAAAAGAAAAAATGGTAAAAATATGGAAGAAAATGAATGTTTATCAAAATATGGTAAAGAATTGAATATGAATCAATTTCAAGTTCCTGTAAATAATAATTATAATATTTATTTTAAAGAAAATGTAAAAGATGTAAATAATGAACATCCCGAAGAAGAATCTATAAGAAAATATATAGGAAAAGATGTTAATGAATATTCAGATGATTATTATGAGTGGTTAAATGAAATGGATGGTATGGATAATAACATTTATCCTTCTTTCTTTGATAAATAAAATTATTAATACAAATATTTCGATGGAATATACTTACAGTTTTTTTTGTTTTTTTTTTACTAATGAAACTTTTATTTATCAAAGCTTCCTGGCCGGTTGCGGCCTACCATGGTCTGTGACCTTCGGTTCCTCGAGCGAATTTAAGCTTGTACTAACTGGTTTCGCTACAGATATGCATTAATCTCATCTTACCTTATGCTCCAGAGTGTTAGGATTTTGCGTCTGGTGCGCGTCGCCGCCCCCACTTCCAGCTCTTAAGGAATTCCCGGCCTCTTTCGTTGCATAGTATTGGCCGAGTCACAAATCCATACAGGGATTGCAACTACATCAGCTAAACACTACTTTGATCTAGTAGCGGGGCCGTCATATAAGGCACAGTTAATGCTGTGCTATCGAACCCTCACCCATTCAACAACCTTTTTCTTCTCTTCTGCTTTTATTCTTATTATTTTTTTTTTGAAAATTCTTCTGGATGAGGGATTCGAACCCGCTAGGCTTGGGGTTTGGTTACCACCCCACGACCACTGGGCCAGGCGGGACTACAGTTTTTTTGTAATTCCATTAAATTATACTGAATATTCTTTTTTTTTTGGACGTTTTATTTATAATTAGGGTTCTTCAAGGGTTTCAAGCATTGTTCCCCGTTTTGTTTTAAGACCGTTGGTACTTGGATTGATTATTGCATCTTTTATATTTTAATTTTTATAAAAAATCATTGTATTATTCCAAAAATTGTAAAACGTAAAAGATATACACCAAACTAACATTTATTTTTAACGATAAAATCCTAAGATGGTCAATATTTCATTGTAGACATATCTTCTATGTGCTAATTTTTCTTTATATTCTGGTTTATCTTTATATTGTGCTTGCACTTCTTCAGGATTTAAGAATTTAAGCACGTTATTATAAGTGACTTTTTTGCAGTCTTTTTTTATTTCACAAATCATATATTCCCAGAAAGAAAATGTACCAGATAATGCACCTTTAGATAATATGGCCATTTTATGTGGCTCTTTGCTAAATTTTATGTTTTCAATATTGCAATCTGTAATTGTGTAGTATTCCCAACCTTTTATTTGTAATACGCCTCTACAATAATTCACACCTAATTCTACTTGTGTCTGTCCGTTGATTTCTGCTTCGGTCAAAAAGATTTTCAAGAAACTGGTGTTATGGAATGAATTTGCCATAAAGATAGCTAATTCATGTGGATTATTTTCTTTTCTGATAAAGTGATTATATACCATTCTCAAATATCTTCTGATAACCCTTCTATATATTCTATTCTCTCTTATAAAGTAATCTAACTTATGATATATGTAAGAAGTGAAGACAGAAACAAATTTGCATTCATCAATAAGTGGTGAAAGAGGACATAAGTCATTACATACTCTTAATTCGACAGTAGTTATTCCGATTGCTTTATCTTTACATAATCTACTTTCTCTGCATTTTTTTGAATTCTCTCCTAAGAATGCATTTATTACAAGATCTTGAGAAAGTAGTTTGTCTATCTTTGCAAAATCACATAATACAGTTTCGGCTGGTGTGGGTTTAACAGGTGTATTAAAAACAAGTCGCGATTGAAATAAAGGTAAGAAAAGTAACATGGAAATATATTTTCGAGAAATATTTATAGGGAAATGTGATATATTAAAATAAAATTGACAATATTTAAGTCAAAACCTTTTCATTACTTTATATTAAAATTTTGTAAATATTTTACAAAAAATAAAAAACACTGGTTAATCGAAGAATACAACCAACATTTTAAATTTATAAATATATTTTTAATTTCCTTTTTAAGGTAATTAAAATAAATTAAAAGATTAATTTATTGAACTATCAAATCAACAAACAAATGCTTTATAATAAAATTAAAATAGAAAACTAATAACTTACGAGAAAAAAACGTGTAACTTTAAAAAATGCTAAATTTCTTAAATGAAATCAGAAAGTCAAAATTTTAAGAAATATAATTAAAATCATTTAAATGTTTGAAAGTTTCAAAAAAAATTAATATAAAGTGAAATATTTAAAAAACTTGTTATTCACCATCATTTATTGATCATTATAATACTCTAATACAGTACACACCTCTACACAGATAGCTTTTCTCTTTGCAATTAATTTCTTGAATTGTTCTTGTTTAGAATTTTTTCCTTGAACTTCTATTGGGTTAAGTGCCTTTAAGAGTTTTTCGAAAGTTAAGTTTTCACTTCTATCTCTAATTTCTTTTGTAATTACATTATAGAAAAATAATGTAGCTTTAATACTATCTTCTTCTAAATATGCCATTTTTTCTGGATTCCTCAAAAAATCGGTTGATCCACCATAATTATTGGCTGTTTTATAAGCATCTCCTGTTATTTGTAATAATCCTCTGCATTGATCAACTCCCTTAGATTCTTCAACTTGTTGATTAGATTTATTAAGCATTACTTTAAGATAACTGGTATTATGAAAAGCGTTACCTAAGAATAACCCCAATTCTTCATATCTCTTATTCTTTTTGTTTACGAAATGATCGTATGTAATTGTTAAAAACTTTACAATTGCCTTTTTATTGTTTTTCATATTCTTTTCTTCTTCTTTATCATATATAAATTTTGATATTATATAATTATACATCTTATTTATAAACACATTCTTATCTGCTCTTACATCCAATACATCTTTAAAATCCGATTCGACTAAGTGTTGAAGTTTTTTTCCCACAAGTTTTTTTCTTAATGTTTCGACGGCGATTTTTCGAAATTTAGAAGACTCTTCACCTAAAAGTGCATCATCTACCATATTTGAATCAAACACAATAATATCATTAACTGGATTTACAATCTTTACAGTATTAGTAACAAATGCATATTTCATTGCCTGTGTTAAACTTAAAAAGAACAGCATATGTAATAATTTTAAACATTATTTATAGTTTTTGTGTGATATATTAAATACAGAAAAAGACGTTCTAGATAAAAATAGTTATTATATTAAAATTTTATAAATAAACATAAAAAAATATTATATTATACAAATATTTCATTATAAGAAAGTATTCCATTATAGGAAGTATTTTATATTTTATTATTTCAATATTTTTTTTATATAAATCAATTATTTATATTAATTTTTTTCTAAATATAGAAAATAGAATATACAATATTTTAAGAAATAGAACACAAAAAAATAATAATAAAATATATTTTATATAAATCAATTATTTAAGTATATTAAAACAATTTAAAATATTAAGACATTTAAATAAATACATTAAAATGATATAAAGTATTAAGAGATTTAGCTTGTAAATAACAATGTTATTATATCTATTATTTATCAAAAGAGAGATTTAATAAAAGATGAAAATCTTTTTAAAATTATTATAAATAAAAGATACATTTAAATTAAATATTATTTATTATTTCATATCAGCAAATTCAAATAATATTTTTAGAATGAATAGGCGTATTAATTTTTAATAATGTTCATTTAGATAATATAATTTTTATCATTCAGAAAAATATTAAAAGAAAATAAAATTATTTAAAACTTTAAACCAATATTTTCAAATAATCATTTCTCTTCTACGTATCTTATAATAAATCGTAAAAAAGTTTTTCCTCCGCTAACAAGAAAGAATTTATCTATTATTTATTATTAACAGCTATCACAAATCAATAACACTTAAATCCTAAAGTAATTTAAAAAATACAATATCTCAATAACAAAAAAATGAAATATTTTCTTATTCTCTTATCGGAAAACAATATATATATATAATTTTATAAAATATTTTTAACCCAATGAAAAAATATAATATATATTTTAGTAAAAATACTGTAGATCTATTACACTTCCATCCATCAAATAAAACAACAATAAAGAAAATAACACATAATCTCAATAAATCATATAACATAGAATGTAATATAGATTCCAATATAGATATAAAAAATAAAATAAAATATCATGGATCTAACAGAATCTACAAAAATGAAAATGATTATACCAATGAAAATATAAATATCAACAATTCTGACAACAATACATCTATTAATAATAAAGATATTCTATATTTAGGAAATATAGTAAATGGTAATATTATATTATATCCAGTACAAGGTTATTATCATTTAGAAAGAAATAAAGAAATAAAAAAAGATAAAAAACAAAAAGACAAAGATGAAGAGATAGAATTGGAATATGCAATAGAATATGAAAATAATACAGATTATACAGAACCTATAAACAAAAATACAGAAAACAAAGACGTAGATAATAATAACATGAAAATATATAATCATAAAAATATTAATTTATTTAAAAGAATAAAAGATACTATCATTCGTAGAAAAATAGTTAATTATAACACATTAATGTATATTTACAAAGAAGAAGCGTTAATAAAAAATATTCTAAATACATTAACATTTTATTGTCATGGTAGATATATTTTAAAATCAGAATATTATAATGAAAATATAAGAGAAAGAAGAAATAAATTTATTAAAGAGATTATAAAATATATCGATGACAATAATAATATAAATAATAACAATTATTTAAATGATGATACTTCAAACGCTCATGTAAATAATACAGATAATAAAAATATTATTTTTTCAAAAAAATATTTTATAGAAATATTACAGGATAATATATATCTCTATGATGAACTGATAGAAAATAACATATTAAAAGGATTTTATGAAGAGAATATCTTTTTTGAAGAAAATAATAATAGTAGAATATTAAATTTTATAAAAAATAAAATATATTGTAAAATAGATGAATTGTATCAATATATTAATAATTGTAAAAATAATACTGATAATCAAACAGATAAAGATATAATACATAATTATATAAAAGATAATGTTATAGTAAGATTAAGTAATGATTGTTATACACTTCGTAAAGATGATTGTAAAATAAGAGATGTGATAGTTGAATTATTGTGTAAGAAAAAAATTATAAGAAAGAAGGAGGTGGAATTGAGAATGAAAGAATACGATCAGGTGATGGATAATGGTGAGTTTAATAAAATTATAAAAAAATATTGTTATTCTAAAGGTAGTAATTGGATTATAAAAGAATAAATAATTAATTTAAATTATTTTTAATTATAAAAAAGTATAATGTTTTTTTTTCAGTAATAATATTCTTTCATTATTTTTATAAGGATCCTTAATTATATTAAAATGGTATTTGACTGACCCTGTGAAATGTCTCTTTATTTGAATATTAGAATAACTGATATTATAACATTAAAAAAGTTGATAATTTCAAATAAACTAAAATTGGATAATATTATATCCTATATACAAATTTCCAATATTATAAAATATAATGTAAAATGAGTTTAATGCATATATGTAGTAAAACTAGTTATTACAGGTTTAATTTGTATTTTAGGTAATTAAACGTCATGTAAAAAAGTTATCCTTGTAAGAAAAAAGTTTAAATAATATCATACACGAATCTATAAACTATTTATATTAATTTATCTTACATATGGACAATTGATAAGATAGTAATTAAAAATAATCTTGGTTATAATAAATAAACCTGTAAATATCTAAAATCTAATAAATGACCTTAGATGTTATTATGAAGTATTAAAAAAAGCCATTGAAGAAATAAATTCAATTTTATTTATTATTTTCCTTTTAAAACAGAAAGACCACTTTTTGACATCCTTTTTGAAGTTGATTAAATATAATAATTCTTCTATTTTTCATAAATTTCACGTACAATATATGGTATATATAAAATCGTATATATTTTTTTAAAGTAATACATTATTAAATAATTTAATATTCTTCATAAATATTTAATAAATTATAGTTTAAATAAAAATATATAATAAATGAATTCTTAGAATTATTTTATATACATATCAAAGTATATTTTTTAAAAATCAACTTATATTGTTGTGATGTATATATAATAAGAGTATATATTATATTATTACTGGATATTTATATGAATCAATCAAACTTTAAATATAAAATAATTGTCTTATACATATATCATTATAAATATATTATAATTTAATTACAATTTAATTATAATTTTATATAAAAACATATTTTGTTTTAAAATAATTATTTATTAAAAGATTCTATTTGTGTTTTATTTTATCAAAACTGAAACAAATAAAAATATTGTTTCTAATTACACGAAGGGATTAAATATGATTTTATTTGAAACAAAATATTACTTATAAAATAATATAAATCTATCTTTCTTTACAATCTTTGATATAATCACTTAAATCTGATATCTTTAATTTATGTTATTTATTTTTTGTTTGCTACCCCTTATATGCAGATCTTTGTTAAAACTCTCACAGGAAAAACAATTACTCTTGAGGTAGAAAATTCTGATACTATAGAAAATGTAAAGGCTAAGATACAGGATAAAGAAGGAATACCTCCAGATCAACAGAGATTGATATTTGCAGGAAAACAGCTCGAGGATGGTAGAACATTAAGTGATTATAATATACAGAAGGAATCTACGTTGCATTTAGTATTAAGATTAAGAGGTGGTAATTAAAATGTTATTGCTGCATTATAAATCAATGTGTAATCTTTAGTTGTTCTTTACTCAAAAAATTTTACCTTTTTATCATTCTTTTCTTAATATGATTTTTTTATTGATTTCAAAATTTTCTACTTTTTTTTCAATATTTTGATTGATTTATTTTATAATGGAATGTATTTATTTTGTAATGAAATGTATTTTATAATCAAATATATTTATTTAAGAGAATCGTTATTACATTTATTTAAGAGAATCATTATTATATTTATTGAACGATACTAGATCCTTTTTTGATCACCAAGTTAGGTTAGTAAGGATAAAGTGAGTATTAAGATAGTAAATATTTGTAAAAACTCACTATTATATTTTTTATATTATTCTTCTTGAGTATTTTTATAATTTGAATCATTGTTTTCAAATATGTTATGATTTCAGTTTCAGTTTTATATTTTAAAAGAAAATATATTTTTTTTGTATGAAATATTTGCCTCTCATTTTAATTGTATCAAATGAATTTTGTGAAAGATTTTGTTTTTATGGTCTACGTTCACTGTTATTTCCTTTTCTTAGAGAAAAACTTAGTATGTCTGTAAAACATTCAACAATCATAGTTCATCTTTTCTATGTATCATGCTATCTTTTTGCTATTGTCGGTGGGATATTATCCGATTCAATATGGGGAAGGTTCAAAACCATATTAATCCTAAGTTTATTTTATATTGTAGGATGTTTTATGTTGTTTTTTGTTAGCTTGTTGGAATCTAATCTGTATCTCTTCTTTTTGGGATTAGCATTAATTTCTATTGGAACGGGTGGAATAAAACCCGCAATAAGTACATTTGGTGGCGATCAATTTAGAAATAATTCAAAAAAAGAACTTTCCACATTTTTTAGTGTATTTTATTTTTTTATTAACGCTGGTGCAATGTTATCTGTTTTTATAACACCAATATTATCAAATTTGGGATGTCTTGATAATGATACATGTTACCCGCTTTCTTTTGGGTTACCAACATTACTGCTTATGATATCAATTATTCTATTTACATTGGGATCAGACCAATTTATTAAATTAGCGCCAAATTCTGCACTTTTAGAACGTATTTTTCTTGTATTTACAGGAAAAACGGAAAATAAGAAAAAAAATGATGGAGTTGAGAATTTAAAAAGAGAATTCGAGGAACAAATATTTGATGACATAATATACAAATATGCAAATGATGCAGCTATCCAACATAGTTTTATTTCAGAACCTAATTCTGCTACAAATAAAGAACAAAAACAGTGCGAAATGTTTTTTAAGCCGGTAGATATTACACACCCCACTAAAATTGAAAAAGAAACTGAAAATACACAAACAGAAGATAAAAATGAATTACAAACCATAAAATCGTTATTTAAGGTTTTTCTTCCCACATCTTGTTTTTGGATGGTTTATGATCAACAAAGCAGCTCATGGATAGAACAAGCAGACAAAATGAACTTGAAGATTTTTAACACAAGAATACTTCCCGCACAAATGCAATCATTTAATGCCATTCTAACACTTCTCTTCATACCAATCTTCAACAAATTGATTTATCCTAGAATTTCCTTGGCTCCAGTACAAAAAATGGGAATTGGAATGATATGCGCATCTTTAAGTTTTATCATTGCCGCTATTGTAGAAACTGTTAATAGAAGTCATCAAATAAGTATATTATACCAAATACCTCAATATATTCTTATTGTTTCTGGGGAAATATTTTTAGTAATAACAGGATTGGAATTTGCATATACAAATTCACCGAAGGATTATAAATCAATAATACTTTCTGCATGGTTATTAATGGTGTCAATAGGTAATTCTCTAGTCATAGTTATTACATCTTTGAATCTATTTCCACCAACCAACAAAGAAATATATAGTTTTTTATTTTATGCTTTCATATGCTTAATAAGTTCAGTACCTCTTTTTACATCAAAATATAAAAATGAAAAATAAAAGTTTAAAGAAAACGTTCCAGCCATAATAACAGCAACCAGTCTGAGATTTTCAATTTAATTAAAGTACTATTTAAAAAAAAAGAATAACAAAACAAACGACAATTAGTTTAAACATTTTTTAAAATTTTATTATTTTTTTCAAAAAATATTTTTTCAATTTTTTTTATCCCTTATGTCTAACGTAGACCTTATTGCAAAGAAAGAACAATACAATCTTAGAATGGAAGAACTTCAAAAGAAGCAACAAGAACAACATCTTAAAAGAGTAGAAGAAAATAAAAAATATGCAGAAAAGAGAACTATTGAATTATTAGAAACTTATAAGAAAATCGCTTTAGAACAACAACTTTCAGAAGAAAGAATGCAAAAAGAAAATAAGATTTATGCACCCAAGGATCCACACTTCTATGCAGTTGTTCTTATTAAAAGCCCATTAAGAGCATCCAATAAAATAAAAAAAACATTAGAACTTTTCAGACTCAAACATATCAATAATTGCGTCTTAGTAAAAAATAATGAATCATCCAGACAAATGTTGCAAAAGATAAGAAATTTTGTTGCTTATGGAGAACTTAAACTTAAAACTTTGAGAGAATTAATCTACAAAAGAGGTTCTTGTCATATTTTCTCTGAAAAATTGAATATTACCAATGAGACATTAGAAGATGCATTTAAGAATATTAGATGTATTGAAGAATTTATCTACGAACTTTACTTTAATGACGAAAGATTCAAAGAATTAAATAACTTCTTAAACCCTTTTAAGCTTACACCACCAAAAGGAGGATACAAAGGAAGAAAGGCAAAGGATATTATAGAAGGAGGTGCAGTAGGTAACCATCAAGATAAAATAGGTGAGTTAATCAAGAAGATGATTTAATAAAAAGTATTTCTCTGAAAATTATTTTAAAAAATTTATTAAGTATTTTTTTTAATTTATAAATATTCGTTTAAAATAATTTCTATATGGTTTAGTGTATTAAGATTTCTAATACATATAGTTGATTTATAAATATTTCTTTTTAATGTATTAAAATTTACAATATACTTTAAATCCATTGATATTATGGTTAATAAGAATTTTATCTTATAAAATAAAAAAATAATAAAAATTTAAAGAAAATATTTTTACATGTTAAAAAATCTACGTTTAAACAATGATATTCGCAAAAAAAATAAAAATTTCATTAGAATATTTTAATAAAATTTTAAGCGCATGCAATAGCACCACATGGCATATTATTTTTTGGTATTATAAATGCTGTAAGTATTTTATTAATTGAATCAATCATATAGCTTTCTATCTCATGCTTATCAAATTGCGGTAAAAAATTACTTTGAGGAAAACAAGTAAAATATACTTCTGACGTAAGATTGATTAGTAATTTTGTTAACAGATTTGCTGTATGTTTTAAAAGAATCCCATCATCTTGCAAACAAGAAGTGGTTATGATATTATAAGCTTCTGAGTAAAATCCAAAGTAAGCTACTTTGAGAAGAGATTTCAATATTATATATGTACCATCCTTTACAATACTTGATTCGCATTCCAACTTTGATGAAAAATGTTGTAACGTGTTGTTCACTAAAGTTTTTAACGTTGAATTTTTTTGTATTCTTTGATAAAAAGATCCGTTATCACATCTTCGACTTATATGATTTCTAGGCATACAATGCGTTAAATCATTGATTTCTGAACAATCACCAACATCCTCTTCATTTACGAAACAATAACTGTCAAGTATTTCTTGTTTAAGCATATCATCATTTTCATCATTCTCTACAAATTCACTATAATCGTTTTTATTAATTATAACCCAATCGCTTCCAAGTTCCGAGCTGATTTCTTCCGGATTTTCTTGCATCGAAAAAAATTCTTCGTTTGACAATTGCATTACTTCTTCTTTATCACTTGTAGCCAAAATATTTATTCCAATGAAAAGTAAAATTTGCACAGAAAGATATAACATGGCTTTCAAAGTTAAATATGATATATAATGTCAAAAATGTCAAAAATGGAATATATATACTTTTAACGTTAAATTGAAATTTTATAAATAAGGATATATGATATAATTATCGTAAAGATATAATATATAATTTATATAATAGTAAAATATAAGTATCAAAATATATTATAACAAAATAAAAATATCAAAATATGCAATTTCATTATTTACCAAATATGTAATATTGTGAAAATATGTTTTATCTTTTGCATATAATAAAATGAATATAATAACTTCTGTTAATAAAATAAAGTAAGACCATATAATTATATCTATGGGGTGGATAACAGCATAGTGGCCTCAGAAAATTAAAAGCGCCCCCGGGGAGAGCGCAATAAAGATTTCCTTCGCCGAGACTCGAACCTCAGAGGGCAGCCGGGCCTGCCAGTCTAATTCACCATTAAACCAAGTAGTCTTAAAATTATGTACTACTGTATATTTATAATAACATTTTATCCATTATTGGATGAAATGGATAAAATATTATTATAAGATACCCTTTAATGCTACGTAATAAATTATTACAAATCGAATACATTACTACAACTGGGAATTCGGATATACAAACTCCAGATATAAATCGAAAAGAATTTGAAGAGT
>VRLP01007516.1:0-21394 GCA_009660295.1 Lophius piscatorius | reverse complement strand
TTTAACTTTAAAAGACATATGTGATCAAGAAGTTCATGGCGATCTATTCAAACAACTCTGGATATATTTCACCCAGTCGTTGTACACAGAGGATAAATCCAGATCACCAAAGTCACACACTATGAAAACTGTTGCATCATCACCAGTTTGCAGTGCTTGGTACCCACCAATGAGGTCTTCAAAGGAAGACCGACTGGAGAACTGGCAACAGGGTCATAGATGTTCAAGGTTCAATGGTGTCTTGGAAGCGCAAGCTAGCCATGTTGTTCCACAGAAGAACTACTATTGGAAAAATTTCTGGAAATAATAAATGTTTGTCCTGGTAGAGCAGACAAATGTTCATAACAAGAGATATCTGATAACAAGTCAGTCAAAAAAAAGACAGACGTGAGATTTGACTCGCGGACTCTTAGGGGAGATTGTGACCAAAGGCTATCTGCCATGAGCAGTGGCAGGTTTATTCCGCTTTGGAGTCTGGACATTTGTGGTAGTGGCTGATGACTCTGCATAGACTGATGAATGATGGAGCTGATGGACCTGCAAATATTGAGCAGAGATGGGTGGTGGTGGGCAACTAAACCAGCAGCATCAAGGAATTACATGAATGGAGAGAGTCATATTAAAAAAGATATTTGCAAGGCAATGATAGGCTAATGATTAAAATGTACCATCATGTTATTGGGTCAATGTAGACATCTTATGAGCTCAGCGGATATCAATTGATACCCTAGACTGAGAAGTAGTTTACTGAGATTGAGCATGTACATGTGAGCATAATAAAGATGTATGGGAAGTAATTGTGGCCCAAATGTGCAATGGGAAAGTCTTCCTGAGTCAACTCTCGATAGATCTTCAGCAGACCCGTGGTTATAAAACAATGAGTAATATTATGGATCAGTGTAGTTTGACTATACATCTTGTTAGATTTATTTTTTCTAATACAAAAACTGATTTTGAACATAAACATTTGGTATGACGCAACACAAATAACAAAAAAGGGCCAGCAGTAGGATTAGAGAAACTGTGAGTCCATCAATAAATGTAAACTTTGACTGCAAACATTTTGAAGGCTGGGTGTCCCCTTCCCATTTCACCAGTCTACTCACAACAGGAGAACAAATAGGCAAAATGTAAGAAAGGCCTATAAATCGATGAGTGTTTCCTGTGATTGTTGATGGGGTGTCATTGTTGTCAATTTCAGCGTAAGGCAAAGCCAATAGCAGTCAAAATTATAAGGCTGCATGTTTTGCAGGGCTCTAAGACAGAGTTCTCATTTGATTGTCATCCTCCAATTGAAGACAAAGTATCCGATTTCCTTAATGATCCATAATGGTGTGCCTTCATTAGTATTCATGACCGCTAATTTGAGGTGAATTTGCTGTATTTATTTCTTTATTGGATCCACTGCCTTGTCGCCTTGTAACGTGCTGAACAAATGATTTACCGCTACCAAATTTATTTAATAATCTGAATTTAATTTCAAATTACGTGTCAGTCATGGTATGATCCCACATTGATGAATGAGATGGGGAATGAGGAGGTACTGCATAGTATGGAATCTATATTTGGTAATTACTGTAAGATATGACTGGAATGATTAATTTTTTTGGGCTCAGTAAGACATGGCACCTGGCCAGTCCACTGCAATGGTAAAATGACTAAAACAAGCAGGAACATAATCAACTAAAATCCTTTATGGTTTTGACAGACACACAGATTGGCTCATTTAGGCGAGTGTACAAAGGGATGATATTCATCCTATTATCCCATTTTCCTTGTCCTTCACTTTCATCTCCACAATACTGGTGCTCCCATTTTATCGCAGACTGAAATCCTGAAGCAGAGATTGGCGGAATCAACATCAATTGGTTGTGGTAGGCAGTTCACGGACGGATAAATGAAAGAAGGAAGAACTGAGATTCTGTTGGTGATTAAGGGCAGAGACTTTGGGGTAGTGAAGAGCTGAAACTCTGCGTCATTGAGTTAAATCATCCACAGTGGCATCCCGGAAAGGGAAGAGCCGAAAGAAAAATAAGAAATCTTTGGGGACCTGCTGAGCTGAGCTTCCACAGCGCTTATTATTATTCCTGAAGCTGGGTCGCAGGAGCTTAGCTTCCTATTGGTGGCAATCTTTAAGGATAGTCACATCCCCCATAAAAGAGACTCCTGAGGCTGGTGATGACAGGCCTGTAGACAGCTAGCAGCAATCCAACTTATCATTTCATTATCAACCGTTGTTCCGATTTAGTTCTATTTGGTGAATTTGAATCCACTTGAGGAGATCAGTCTTGAATGTATCATAATATATTTCAATTGTCCATATTTCGCTTGTTAGGGGGAGCTTCTAAGGAAAAACACACGCTTTTCTGACATAACCACAATTGATTCCATTTCAATAAGAGAAATGTATTATACAACGCAGGGGATTGGGTGCTTTTCGGGGATATACACTTTCTTTCGAGAATGACAGCATAGGTCTAGTTATTTATTTCCATCACTTTGTGTTCTACCCTAAAAGCTACAATTTAAATTTAAGATATCGTTTTAGGATAAGACATCCATCCATCCATATCACCAAGCCTTAGTACCCATGGACCAAGTAATACAATTGAACCAGTTGAATTATTGGTTAATATTTCCTTTATCTTCGTCTTTCCGTTGTCTTGGTGTCCTCATGCCGGATCATCTGTTTTCACCCATTGGCAAGTACATGCTGGCTAACAGTAGTAGTGGCAGTTGTTAGCCCTGGCATAGGTTTTTGTTCTTACGGATGCCCTTCCTGACCCATCCCTCTCCACTTATCTGCGCTTGGGAAGGGGACGAGAAGTCCAATAACTTGAAATCCCTCCATGGCTGGATAAATATCACCTACTTTTAATTAATTATAATTCGTGATGAACAAATATTGATTAATCACTGACATCCCTGGTGTATGCAAGCCTATTATGGTTGCACTTTGCACGGTAATCCCTAAATTCTGTGTGATTAGAGTTCTCTCCTCTCTATATATTGGTTTTAGTGTCGATGACTGATGGGTAACTGATAGCTTTCCACTAACCAGACAAAAAATGTGTCATATTAACAAAATGAAAAAAAATAATTGGGACAATTGTTTAAGATAAAAAAAAAGTTTTCATCAATATCAGGTGGCTCAACTGGCTGCAGAACTGCTTCCCCATTACAGCAATGAGTGTACTTCAGACCGAATCACAGATACATGCGTAATATGCTGCCAGCTTTTTAGCAGATGTCCTGTTGCCTTTTGTGAGGTAACATCACTTGAGGCTTTGTACCCAAATTGGAAGACTGGCAATGTGCACAGCATTTCACTTGAATTAGTGTCTCAGGTGAACAATTGTGCTATGCAAATAGGCCACACAAGACAGCTCTAATAAAGCCCAGAATCTTCTGGGCTTTCTGAAAAAGTTGTGTAATGCATAAAGGGAAATTTGAATGTAAATTATGGCATTCTGTCAAAATAGTGCAATAAATCCAACAGTCATAACAGTATAACCACCTGCCTAAGATTTTATGATCCCACTTTTACCACCAAAATGGCTTTGATTCAAGGCTTGGCCTCCGAAAGACCTCTGAAGACATCTGGTTCTTTAAATTCTATAAATTGTGAGGTCCATGGAAAAGGCCATGGATCCCATAGTTTGGATTGAGATTTGGGAAATTCAGAGGACTTGTCAACACCTTAAAGTAGCTCTTGAAATATCCTAAACCTTGTATACAGTGTGTCAGGGCACATAATCCTGATGAGAGATATCACTGCTGTTGAAGAATACGATATTCATAAAAGACAAAGTTACAAACAAATATGAGGTGCACGACCCAAGCATTTCCAGCAGAACATTGCTTCCCTCAGCTTGCCTTCCTCCTGAAAGGCATTCTTGTGTCATCTCTTCCCCAGGTAAGCAACATATTATTATCCAGACCAAGCCTCCTACTTTGCTCCATGGTCTAGATCTTATGTAAGCTATTTGAACAGGTCTGCGTAGAACAGACTAACCAATCTATGGTCCAATATGCAGGAAGTTTTGATTCCCTCATTTTTATTGTTAGACCCACCACTGATGTTTTCAGCAATCCTGCTACAGTAGCTCTTATGTGGGATCAGAAAACATAGTCCACCCTTCATTCCCAATATCCCTATCCAAGTCTTTTATGTTCAAACCACGAGAGACCAGGATAATCCAATAAGACCCACATCTCTGGAGTTGCGCTGACCAACTTGTTTAGCCATCAAAATTTTGCCCTTGTCAAATTTGCTTATACCTTTGGCTTATTTTTTCTGCTTCAACACATCAAAATGGAGGACAAAATATTCACTTGCCGCCTAAAATATATCCAGCAATCTGATAGATTATGTTGTTACAATGTGAATATTGGTTATGGTTATAATGCTATGGATGATTGGTGTATTATCAACTTCGGAACAATGATCAACATACAGAGGACAGTATGGACCTGAGTAGGTGGTGCTGTAGCACCACATTAAATGTCATGACTGAGCTCATGATATTTACCACTGCCATCACCCATCAAGCATTGGGTGTTCTCATCTTCAGTTTTAAAATGTTTTTAAAAAAAAGAAAAAGCCTCTATCGTGAGACTCAAAGTTCTCAATCATAAGGCTGAAAATAGGAGCCACAGATGAGCGGTACTTTCAGCAAACTTGGCAGCTTAGGTTTTATTCTGTAACATTTGAAGCTTTATGCAACCGTATAAATTAGTTTTTTGTTCTCACAAAATGGGTTAAAGCTCACAGCCGTGGTTTTTAAAGTTAGCCCTCATTATTTTGTAAGACATGCATTCATTTGGTAATTCTTTTTGAGCTGAGGCTTCTGTTTTCATGGGAGGACACCAGGGACAAGCAGTGCAGGCCTGGCAAGGTCTCCCTAAATTTAGAATCCAACTGATTTCAGCCTGAAACTGGCTGTCCAAATTGGCAAAAATAATCCTGAGACAGATTGTATAATGGATGTGTTGAAGTACAACTGCTCGACTTTGAGGTAGGATCAAGGATATTCGGAAGCACTGTGAACGTTACTGCTTACTTAGCTTGAACACAGTCATAAAATTGCAAATGTGAAGGTTGTAGACGGACAGGCACCACATTACCAAGCAGAGGCATGAGTTTGCTAGCATGTGTGTGTTAGAAGTCAGAACTATGTGGGATCTGCTGTGACAGGCCGTTAATGAGATGCGACCTAAGGAAACGGACACTCCATTGTTCTCTAAGGAATAAATAGGATACCTATCAAAACATTTCCTATCTGCAAGATGAGGCAGATTAGTTGGAATCAGCTAATGAGAATTAAAATGGATGAATATGAACAAAGGGACTGGGAGGAGAGGAGGATACAGATTGAACAACAACTGATAAAAATCATGGAAACATCTGCAGATTCTTAATCAAGCTGAACTCTGGCCCCATGTGGTATCTATAATGTGCATGTCTTGCTTTGTTTTTTTTTTAATCTGAGGAATTGCTTTCCCTTACTATCAGAGTTATATAAATCTCCTGCTTTTTATTGCTGGACCCTGGGTAGCACTGATGGACCAATGAGGAGCAATAGGAGCCAGTTCTAAGGGCACCTGTACTGTACTTAAGGGAAAATATTTCTCCACCTTCTCTCTGGCAGTCTCTGCCCAGTTGCTGGTTTTCCTCTGGTCATAGCAAGCATGTTAAACTCTCAAGGTACTGCAGCCATTGCATAGAACTCAAATAGGTTGGCATGCACTGGATATATATATATATATATATAAGAGAACATAAGATAAACCTATATTAGTCCCACAATGGGGAAATTGCAGGGTTACAGCAGCAAGAACATATTACAGAATAACAATATGTTCAATTAAATTAAATTAAATGTGTAGTTGAAATGTGGACATGTTGAGTAGTATATTGTCCCATAGTGCAAAGTGCAAGTGAGGCATGTGTGTGTGTGTGTTACTAGCAGTGCTTGTTGAATAATTATATATATATATATATATGTAAAGCCATGAACTAAATTCTCTTCTTGCGCAGCTGACCTTCTGAAAGAACAAAAAACACCACCAAGTCTTCCGAAAATGATTTAGATCAAGAGATGCTGGTTAGTTTTTTTGAATCTCTAGGGTATTTATGGAGCTAAAAAAGACATCTATTTGTGCAAAGTAACAACGAGCTAAGGCTCCTTATTTGAAAATAAGCCTATCCCTGGCGGCATGTGTATATCCCCGAAAAGCCCCAGATCCTCTGCGTTGTACAACCAATCCAACAATTAAAATCTCAAATTAAATGTGATTTTATATGTTTCTTATAAAAAAAAAATTAAAAAAAAAAAGACTCCCAGTAATGAGTAAAATATGTACTATTAGAGTAAAACCATTGGACTAAAATATTATACATACAAGATAAATCTTCTTGAGTCAACTCATATGCACAAAATATGGACTAAATCAGACCAACGGTTGAGAACTTATGTCAAATAAACTTTTTGAGACATAAATGTCAGAAATATACAACCGACCATTTACATAATCAATCTACTTCTTCCTTGCACTAAGGTCTATGGATGTATATATTTTAAAGTGATCCATGAAATAGTTTGTGAGTTATTGCGTTAACACACATACTGACACACATTGGAAAAATAATGCACTTGATGACTGATCTCCGTAAAGATGTGGACATAGTTAACTCATAATTGTTAGAGCTGGAGTTCAGGTTGAGTGAACTGGAATATGAACAAAGAAATAAATAAAATGTCTTAACAGTTTCATCAGTAAGTTCAGGGAGATCAACTTGATTTCATTAAAAATAAATGGAAGCAAAAAAACATATGCATATATAACAGAGCAGAGCACAGCGAGGGAAAAGACATGACTAAATTCTTCAATAATTGTTTAAAGATGTTGTGCTGATTGAAAGGGGCTCACAAATTACCCAAATGCACAGAATTGGATAATTAAATAAAAGGAATGGGTCCATGAGACCAATCATTGTAAGCGTTATAAACTATGATTGTAAAAGACAAGTACTTGGTCAAAGTAAGAGATCCACCTGAATGGGGGGCTTATCTACTTGGGCCATGACTTCACAACAAAAGTAAAACAACAGCGAGCAGCATCTAGACCCATGCGTATGCAACTACGGAAGCAGGACATTAAGTCACACATTTTGCTCTGAGTAAAAACTCAGAGCATTCAACAAGGACAGCCCTAAGAAGCTGGACGGAGAAGTTGAAATGAAGTGGGGAAACCCTTCTTGAGTTTCTTCTGGAAGATAAAGTAATCTCATGCAATGAAAAAAGAACTATAAGTGTTGGAATTATACGGACTCACAAACTGAAAGGGAGAAACAAAGTTATGGACTCAATGCTTTTCACCCTGCAAGGTCACAAGGTGAATGCATCTGCTGCTGTGGACCTGCTCGAGGTCCACTCATTACAAGATGATCATGATGATGATAACAGTTATTATTATTATTATTATTGTATAATATTTTCGCATAAGCTTTTGCTATATGTTATATTACTATTATTGTTATTATCAACCTGGGATCCCTGCAGCCACTGCAGCCCGACCTTAGAGAAGCGGAAAAAAGTGGATGAGCATAGCTGATATCATTGCTTCTCTCTCCGTCCCCTCCCCAAAAAAACCCAACCGGTTATGGCAGTAGGCCGTCCACCTCGAGTCTTGGATCTGCTCCAGGTTTCTGACCGAAGGTAGTTTTTCTTGCCACTCTCGCCAAGTGCTTGCTCACAGAGGAATTTGTTGGGTCACTGTTATGTAATTATATTGTGAGGTCTCTGTTCTTTATAATTATATAAAGAGTTTGTCTAGACCTGCTCTTTCTGGAGAGTGCCTTGAGACAACAGCTGTTGTGAATTGGCGCTATACAAATAAAGATTGATTGATTCATTGAATGCTGTGTCTATCTCTCTCACTCTCCCTCTATTCAGGGTATTGAGTGTGCGTGCGTGTTTGTGCAGGGCTCCCCATTCATCTGAATGTTGTGGGTATGTATGTATTTGCATGTAGACATATATCTATGGAGTAGTATGTACATTTTTATATAAAGTCTATGTATATATTTATACTTCTTTGTCCTTTTAGTTTCGGTTTGTTGATAATTTGTGTTCTAATTCATATTTTGTAATCCATATTGAGAATGCATTGACAGCTTTATATAATTTGTATCGATTGCAAAAACAAATCAAAAAATATGCAATGGGTTGTGTGTATGTAAGGGTTGATTGTTGCAATGTTTCATTCACTTTACACAAAGTATTAGATTATTATTAGTATTATTATAGTTTTACGTACAGGCTGCTGAACCAGAATGCACTGCACTACAGCAAGACGCTCTGAATCACTGATTTAAAAAAACAGAAGAATAATCTTTCCACAAGCTCTAATTGACCAGATTCTATGAAGGAAGTAAATGTGCTAATTTGCCTTTTTACAATATAAATTTTATATTAGGGGTCCATGATTGGGTGGCATCTATCATAACACCCAGGTTTGGATGAAGACATGTGTTTTATTTCACACATAGTGGGTTGTCAATGGAGGCAACTGATGTCTTATTATTGATGATTAGAGAGCTTTTTCCACACCATCCAATTGGCCAGTCAACATCATGTTGGTTTTGTCATTACTGTCACTCAGAAGTAAGAATATTTCAGAAGTATTCGCTCATGGCCTCAGAGTATTATTCATATCACTGTTGAAACAGTTTTTCCCATGTGTCTCCTCTGGTTGTTCCAGAGGCTGTAATTAACTTAGGTCTCCTTAAATTGTCACCAGGCAATTACTATGCGATTGTGTCAAGTTCTGATGAAACAATGGTTTTAGAGTAATTTTGTGGAATCACATCACTGTCTGAATCCTACACTGCTTTAGTTAAATTTGACAGGAAAGGCTGAAGAACAGAAAGCCTTGGGCGGTGAATTGTTTGGTTTGCAGTTAGGAAACATGTCCTGGAAACAGCATTATTTGGGATTGTTATTTAAGTGATGTTATTAATACGTCAAATGAAAAACGCGCCGACATGTTCGCCCAAAGGCATAAAGTATTAAACCTGCTGAGCAATCAGTGGTATTTTGCATGAATGCCTTTTTTTTGCCTGTTTCTCAGGTTGATAATTTTCGAATAAATGTCAGTGTAAATGAAATTACTCATAAAAAAAAGCTATTACTCTTATAAACAAATAAGTTGTAATTGTGATGATATTTACATAATTGCATAACCCTTGCTTTTATTATGCCAATAATTTATTAAGTGTCAGTTGGAGACATAATCACTATTTTTTATTTAGTCTTGGCTAATTCCAAGACTCAGGTGCACTGGAAAAATCTATCCATCTCTTGCCCTGGAGCAGCTGGCAGTGATCAGATAAAATCACACATAATGAGTTTCCAAAATATAGCTTTGGTTAAGCTTTGGAAATCATTGAAGAATGAATACCCAATATTTAGAACTATTGCACCTGCAATTCTGCTCAGCCTCAAAGTCAGTGATATTGGTGAAAATTTATTTTTTATTGTAGTTTACATTAATAATTAGTACAGAGAGATACTGAGGTATGTGGAACAGGAGCTCAGTGTCGGCCTCTCATCCATTGTTGCCAAACTAGAGTAATTGTATGCTCAGGTCCGTCCTGCCCCCTCTCAAAAACCGCTTACTTGTTGTGTGTGTGTGTCTGCATGTGTGTCTAGGTGCCCACATGCATTCTTGGGCTGTCAAGGAGGATGGAGAGTTGTCCGTGTATGTTTTGGCATTTGGTAATATTCGTTTCAGGAAAGATGTAAATGTTCAGTTGAAGATCAAATAGGAATTTAAAAAATGTTCATTCAAGATTTCATTCACTTTGATTATGAGAAAATGAATTTGAGGAGACAGATGTAAAATAAGGGTTTGTTTATTCGTTTTATGAGACCAAATGTTTTAATTCACCAGCACAAAGAGATTGCGACAAATAGGAAACACTTTACCAGCTCTGAAAGCATTCTGATTATACCCGCTTACACACCGATCAATCACACCATTACAACCAATCACTGGCTCATTTGAATAGACAATGAAGCTTAAAGCGATTGCTTTCTAATCAGTAAAAGCTGGCATTCAAATTACTATAATCATGGGGGAAGTTTTGACCAATGACAACCTCTCACTTTACGATGGTCCATGTAACAATATGACAGCATGAAAAATATACAGCTGCATTCAGGAGTCCAGTCCACCTGGGATCTTTGTAACCAGAAGCCACCTGAATCACTGGTATTTCATCAGTTCTGGTAATGATCATGCAGTAGTTGTGTTGGTAGCTGCTGTCAGTCTGAGGAAAGACCAAAACCTGTCCTGTAGTCCTGTAGTATGTCACATCATTCTGATGTGAAAGACTACAGTTAAGTCAATTAATTGTAAAGAGACATGCATACAATTCATCAAAACCGTTTGCAGAATGACATGTTTCCCACTGTATAGAATATACAACTATCAACCACAGCATTAGAACTAACTGGTCTTAATGTTGTGGCTGATATGTGTGTGTCTGCTGTAAGAATCAAATAACTTTGAATTCAGGGCTGCTGACGTATTTCATATAATCAAAGTACAAAACAAAAATCAAGCAATTTTTGAAATTACTCGTATCTCTATTTGATCTCAAAAAGGAAAAATACCTTGTTTTTTAATTTTGATTCTTGTACCTCAAAATGAAAGATCCAACTATCACAAATCTTTCAATATTCGTTTTTGAAACGAAAAACAAATACACAAACATACATGGAACCAAAGTACACAATTTTAAACACATTTTAAAATGAGGTTGAAACCATTGATTTAGTGTATGTTTACATCTACTTCTCATGTGTCTCTCCTCTGTGCACCATCCAGGAGAGCCAAGAATCTGCTCGATGCGGTAGCATATATGTCAGCTACAGCACCCGAGTATCCCTAACCTTACATAGATTATACAATCTCCTGGAATGATTATCTCATGCTTCGGTGTTTAGAAGGCTCTTTAAATACATTCATATGATTGCATATACATACTGTATATTAGCTTCCATGATTTATATGCTCATTCATATTAGTCTCAGGGTCTTGATGAAGAATAATGACTACTTTTGTGCAGCTGTTATACCTGGAAAATGTGATACAAGCTAATACTTTTGTGCAGCTGTTATACCTGGAAAATGTGATACAAGCTAATGCTTTTGAAGGCAGAGAGTTTAGATGGTTTGTTCGGTGGCAAAAGCTAAAACAGCAGCAATATTTATATTGTGAGTACGGTTACATAGTGGGTAGCCCTGTTCTCTCTGAGCAAGAAGATTCAAGACTCAAATTCACAAGGGGACCAGGGGCATTTTCTGTGTGAAGTTATTACAATATGTTCTCCATGTATTTTCAAGGATCCCCCGGTAACCCGGCTTCCTCCCACAGTCCAAAAATCTGCAATATTTGTGAATTGTTACCCTTTCCCTCACACAAGCTGGGATAGGCTCCACTGTGTCCTCACTCTTTACTGAGATAAATTAAGGGAATTTGGATATAAAATAAATCTTTCATAAGGGTCAGTTTTAAAATAGGGTACAGGAGACAAACATATTTTGATTTACTTAATCTATGTATGTCAACAATTTCCACAAAACTGAGTTGCGTTGAATAGATTTTCCACATTAAGCAGCTTTTGTGGCTCGAAACTGGTCATCGGTTCAAATTTAACCTACTGGAGTGGAATTAGTTTAAAGCTAAAACATTTGCATGAAGGTCCTTTTTTTTTCAATTCAACAATTCACTTTCAAAGTTCACTTTTTTGAGTCCACCCTGATGTTCACAGGGAAAATACTCTCAGGTAAAAAACACTTGAAAAACATAAAGCATTGGTTTGTGATTGATTGATTTTATGAAGTGAGATAATGCTTAATTACAAAGTATCTGAGTATTTAGCCATTCGAAAAAAAATGTATTCAACTGTTGTCAATTTATTAACTAAAAATACCAATCTGTGTAATTGTATGGAGTGAGAAAATTACAAATTGTGTGTACGTGTATATGGGTGTGTGGCTACTGTACTAAATAGTAAAAAACAATCTGTAAATCCTAAAGCCATTCCATATGCTCACAGCTACATTCTGGAACTTCAAATAACACTTGGCAGCTTCAAGCGATGACCAGACGTGAAGTGCATGCAGGCGACAACACCCCATTGTGGGATGTTTTGCCTGTGGATTGGTGTTGAGGAAAAATGTGAAATATGTATGTATGTGAGTGTGTGTGTAGTGCATCTCCACTGCCAGGTTTCTGCTGTGCAAATCTGTGAAGCCATGGAGTTTCCTGGACAAGCTCAGCCATCAATCAGTTGACTGCCATGTCGCAGCATTTACAGATACACACTCACTCACAAACAAACACACACAGCCAGCCATTCCTGAGTGTACAGACACCTTTGACAACCCTCAGTTCAGAGAAAATGAAGGCCACCCATGACTTTATTAAAAGACTAAAACTGTAGTGTAAGTGGCTGCAAAGCAGAGAAACCTTCCCTTCGAAGATTCGCTGGCAACAGGTCATGCTGCTCTATGATTTTCACAACAATAGGCAGGATATGAACTGTAAGGTTCAGGACATTTTGAATTCATGTGGTGCATTACTGTGCTACAAGTGCTTAAAAAAATCTAACGAGAACACAGTGAAGGTGATCCCGAGTGCACCAAGATAGACATTACTTAGGGATTATAAGTGCAGCATTAGAACCTTTCATTTCTCAGTTGAAAAAAAAAAGAGATATCCATTTCATGAGTTCCTTTGTGTGGAGTATTGTCTGCGTATTTCATTCTTAAATTATAATAAATACTCATTTAAAATGGCCTCAATGGTGACTTACAAGTCCCTGCATATGCCTTTTCCCTATTTGTGATAATACCTTGTGACTTTGAAAAAAATCTTCATTTAGTGCTCCTGCCAGATGCATTAAACAGTAGGTTCATGAATAAAATTCCTGCACATACGCCTATGAAGAGGGCACACCCATATTACATTCCCCGGCTACAGACTACCATGAGCATGCTAATAAGCTCACAATGACAATGCAAGCGTACTGATATTGCCCGAATACTTTGAATCGGTCCCAAAGTTTAAGAGTTTTGTACACAGATATATACTTTTTTTTATATCATCTAAGATGTACTGCAAAAGTAAGGTTGTCTCTATACCAAAGATATTCTTAAAAGTTTTATAAATGCATTTTTTTCAAATTGATCATAACACTGTGATGCTGTTTTACCGTAATCGTGGGAAAAACTTAAATGTGTTCAGGACTATGTTGGTAGACCCAAATAAGGAAGAAAGAGCATATTACTCTACTTTTAGACACACTCCATTGGCTCCCAGCATATGTTATTCATTTATGAAGCTTTCAATAGTTTGGGACTGCCTACATTGTAGATTATCATTTAATAGTCCATTATGAGCACACAGATATTTTAACATTGGTATTTTAAATACCTACACAAAATCACACACAAGAAAATATCGCTTTAACAACACTATGGAACCCCCGATCAAGAACTGTATGAGATGTGGAGACTCAACATATTTAAATGACGACTGAAAACCTTTATTTTATGACTTTTTATTAATGTTTTTTTCTGTGTAACAAAACTTTTTTTAGAGTGTAGGACAAGGATACATATGAAAACACATATTTTGACAATTTGGTAATTTGGAATTTACAAAAAAATCCTCACATGATGTTTCAGGTCTAGTAGTGAAACATAATATCAAAATCAAAATATTTTGTATATATATATATATATAATTAAGGGGGAATTGTTTTTTAATTTGAAAGTATTATGTTATCTCCCTTGTTCTAATTTCTGGTTGTTTTTTTTAAAAAGTTTTTCAGATTTAATTATCTTCTGCACCTGAACTTCGAAGTGGTGCTGGCGAGGTTCAGGTTTTTTTTTTCATTTTTTTTTTTTGATTGCATCACTGAGAGTCATTGAACAAATTGTTCATGCTATGGAAGAGCTAAACTCTGTATTTAACATGTGAAGGGTGGGAAGAATACTTTTTCTACATATGGAGTGTGAAAAAAAGAGAATGGAAATTATGAGGACTTGGATCAAAAGAGATGAGGAATTAATCAAATGTTTGAGACAAGCACTTCTAAAGGACTACTACGTATAATATTTCATGCAAAGTCCCATATTCTGCAGGTGGAATGGGTATCATATAAAGTCCACTCCATGATCTAGCTAAACAAATAAGTTGTCTGCTTGCAAACTTTCATTATGAACCTGCAGTGTGTTCATCATATGAATGCTTTATATATTACATCCAAAGCATGAGACAGGATTCATAATGTGGTACCATCAAGGAGATTGCTTATCTATAATGCATACCTTTGTTCGCTTTTCATCCTGCACTTGTTGTATATGACAGATCAATAGACACTTCGGAAGTCATTACTTCATACAGACTGCATTAAATATTGAAGCTGTTGTGTATTTGTTGTAGAATTGTTCCAGAGAGCTTTTTCAACTTTTAGTGCTTGTGTGTAAATGCAGGTCCAGTCGAGGCTTCACGGGAAAGATGAAATGATGGGGATATATCATAATTTGACGCAGCGTCATTCCTCCTCATCTCTGCATTGGTCAAATTTTATACCACATGACCTATTACTGCAGTGCAAAACAAGTCTTCTTCTCTCTCAACATGCATATGTCAAGCAGCACAACATGGTGTAAGGCATCAACATGGCGGCTAACTTCTGCTCGTGACTGGCAACTAAAAGTTGATCAAGTTTCCAGAATACAGATTTGGTCTCCACATCCTACCGAGGACTGCAGGAGAACTGGTTAGAGAGCCTGCTGTGAACCCATCAAGGTGGGCTGTAATGGCAAGCACAGGAACAACCACTCTAGGAGGAGGAAAGGCTTTGCCGACTGGGGGAACAGACAGGAAGAGGTGGGAGAGGAAGTTCCCCACAACCCAACCCACACCTGCGTCCATCCGAACTTTAGAACACCTGTCCTCCTTCTTTGAGGTAAGTGACATCAGCAGCACTGGTAACCGTGTTACAACTGTTACCAGCACTACATATTCCAAAAGTTCAATTATCTTTTCAGTGTTCAAAAAAATAGACAAATGACACTACTCATTAATGTTGGTGTAAATCAGAGCAATTTAGCATTATGTAATCAGGCCAAATTTAGTTACGGAACCATTCACTATAATGACACACATATAGTGGTACATAAAATATTGTACCACTATATTGTGGCAATGATAAATGTAGGACATAACATTTCCTGCCTTGCTTCCCAGGAGGTGTCCCCATGGTCAATGGGCTGTAATAAACACAATGTCGACAAATATGCTTCCTCAATGACACATTTACATACATCGGGTTTGCAGACCCAAAATCGGAAAAATAATTTAATGTACTCTGCCGTAAAAGGGTGCCTTTTTTTCCTTTTCTTTTTTTTCAAGTTAACTGCTTCCAGCTAGGTTGCAGTGGCAAATAATGGGTAACTAGTATCTGCAAAGGACACACCTTCACCTGTGAGAGATAGGATGGTTCAAAAAGAGTGGACACATTTTTCATGTGTATATATAGGACAAGGAGATAGCACAAGCATGCATCGATTTGGGAAGGGCCTGTCCAATATCAGGAGTCATGTCCTTTCTGCAGGCGGGCCAGTCAATGAGAACATTTACACATGCATGTTAATGTTCATTGTGTTCTATGCACCACTCAGACTTTAAATACGCTGCATTTATGGGGTCCTTTTAAGGTTAAAAAAAAATTATCACGAGCAGGAAAGTGGGTCAGCTTTACTGAGCACAAAGGACGGCCCACCTCTCATCTCATTTTCATTATTTTAATTTCATGATTGTGACTTGTTGACATTTGAAGTATTCAGAAGAGTAACACATTTAGCGCCCTGTCCTTAATACCAGTGCATAAGATTTTTCTTATCTGGGAACATCAGAGAGGTAATGTTCTGAGTCAAGGACATTCTCTGTGTTTTTTGATCTACCCTTACTGTTTATGATTGTCAAACAAGAACTAACTCGTTTTCATGAATTGCGTATTCAACAAATCCAACCTCTTTTAATTACAGGGGATAAAATGCCGTTTTTTTTGGATGAAAAGTCTGCTGACAGAGTTGTCATTCTTGAAACGGTTGCCACATCACCTCTTTTATCAATAATCGCTTGAATAAACAGCTGAAACACAAGCACTTTATTCGCAGTGCCTCATGCCCAACTCAATACACACAAAGTATACCAGTTCATGTATTTGATGCAAAAGTGAAAGGGAATACAAAAGTACAGACAAAACACTGGTTTGAAGCTAATGTCCTATTATACACACGCACACACACAGTATTTCATTGCAACATATGGAAGTGTCTGGCCTGCCTCAGCGCAGGGAAAGCTGACAGATGCAAGGGTCACTGCCTCACAGCTTGTGTTGGGGCTAATTGTTGCTCAGTAGCTTTGGAAAAAGCAAAGAGAGTAAATGACTAATGTATTTGCTTGGTTTTTGCTTTTTTTACACAATGCATACAATGCAGGCTGTAGATCATATGACTAAAGTATCCAGACGTACACGGGGCTTCCCTTTATGGTACATGATTCATGGTGGTGCAATTTGGTACAGACTTGGTTGCCCCTTGGTTAATGAAAGCTCTTATAGAATGCATGAGGAGATCTGAGTACATGATTGGTTTTATTCACACCTTTTAGAAAAACCCTTTGTGGTCACCATAGGTAATTACACCTGTTCCGCAGCCAAAATTACATGTGATGTACCAAAAGGGTTCAGTTTTAGGTCCAATTTTATTTTCCCTCTACATGCCTCCTCTTCGTCAAATCATTCAACAACATAACTTTTAATTTGTTTGCTATGCAGACGACACACAGATTTACATTCCCCTGAGACCCTTTGACCTAAGAAGCCTAGCTGTTGCTGTAGGCCGTCTAAGTGACGTCAGCTGTTGAGCTGATGGCACATCATTTCCCTCAACTCATTAACTCAAAAACAGAAATTATATTTTTTAGACCCCCACGTCCAAAAAAAAGTTATTCAGGCATTCATATTCTCAAGGTTAGATTACTGTGACTCCCTCTTGTCTGTTAAAATAATAACCATCCCTGCACCTAGATCAGAACGCAGCAGTTGCGCTTCTTGTTGGTTTTAGCAGACAAAATCTAATAACCCCAATCCTGCCATCTCTCCCTGTATGTTTTATAATTGATTTTAAGATTTTAGTTATTGCTTTTAGCTTGACTGGGTCTGGCTCCATACTATATATCAGAAATGCTCCCCTCATACGAGTCAACCTCAGATCCTCAGATTCTGGTTGTGCCAAAGCAGAGGCTTGATTCTGATGGTGACCTTTTCCATCAGGGCCCCTTGGCTTTGAAACGACCTGCCTGAGGAGATAAGGCTTGCAGAATCAGGGAGCTTGTTTAAATCACTTCTTCACACTCACTAGATGTCAGCCTTTTTGTTTTCATTATATTGTCTATTCTGGACCTTTCATCATCCATTAATCTAATAAATCATCCCTTAGTTTGTCTTTGACATTAAAAAGATTCTACTAGAAAGCATAAGAGCCCAAATACAAAAAATAACATATTTGTGAGAGTATTAGTATTCAAACAAATATGGATGTTTTTGAAGTGATGCTTTAATGTGAGTCTGAAGGTAATTGCCTTCTAATAACGTAACAGGAGACAAGCACATTTTCACAAGAGCTCTCAGAAATCTGACAAGTGAGAACAATCAGAAATATGACAAATTGAATTAAACTTTGCTGTTGTTTGCTAAACTAAATTGCTGCTCATTTGACAATTCAAACGTGGAGTTTAATAGCACCAATTTAATACTAAAACATTTTGGGAATACATAATGGTGTTTTGTAAATTCAACATAATTGTGTTTAAAAAATGTAACATAACTTCAACTTCAATAACTTCAATATAAATGTAGATGTAGCACTTAATTCAGACGTGCTTGGTGACCTTCGCTTAAAAGGATTCAGTAAACATTAGATTTTTAATCTTTTTTCCCATTCATTCAACCCAATTGTTTTGCACCGGTTGACATAACTAAGTAAAGCAAATGTGATGTTTTATTTATTGGAGTATGAAGTGCTGGCTGATGATGATAGGACTCCAGAATATATGTATAATCAAAAAACCAAGACATATTTGAATCTAACCAATGACAGTCATGTCGCATGAATTGAACATTTATCCACGCTACACCACATAGAAGAGTGTCTAAACTCTGGAATAAAAGCTCTGGAATCAGTGCATACCATCTTCTTTTCTTTTTTTTTTTACAAAAGAGGCAACAAATTACATTTGGTTTTAAATTTTTGAGGAGAATTATGACAAAATGCCAGAGTGCTTTTGATTTTAATGGGTGAACAACAAAAAAATCCAATTTGGCCTTCATTTTTAATTTTTCTGTAATTTTTCTGTTGGACGAGTAAATAACAATTATAGTTTTACAGCGATGGCCTTAAAAAAGTCTGAAAAACATGTACGTAAATAAACAAGCAGCCAGTGGCACTCACATCCCAAAGATGATGACAAACTCATCCTCTGTCCCCACCCCCTGCTGCTCAATGTTCATATTCAGTTCAATGTCAGTCTACCTATCGTCATGAGAACTAGTCGACACAGGGAGTAAGAAATCTGCTAGATGACCACTGACTCATTCCTTTGATGGGGTCAGACTGACATTGAAAAAAAAAAAAAAGGTCACACAGCTGGAGTATCCGTGTTGAAAACACCCTACAGAGCAAGAAAATTAGCAATATCCTATACATTGCTCCGTCTCTCAAAACATTTCAAGGGAACTATCTTGTTATTCATATATACTCATGCAGTTAGTTACTAAAAGCAATTCAAAAAGTATAAGAAATCAGAAGGAAACAGTTCATTTAAGTAATGGTTTCATTCAGAATCATCTAAACCGGTTAACTTCCCTGTTTGATCTAGGGTATAAGGGAGTCATTTATATTAGTTTCATGGGAGTTTTAAAAAAAGAAAGTGATCAAAGGCAGATTGTTAAAGATTTTTTCTACGTAAAGTTAAGGTTATTGGGGTAACTCCTCGAATATATGGAATACATTGATCATAACCATGTTTTTTGTGAACTTTCAGTTGAAAGTAAAACCATTGGTTAATGTTTGTTTATAAAAAAGCCCTTTTTATTACCACGGAGTTTTCCATATAGGGGCCGCCATGTTCGTACAGACTGGTGGAGGAATTCACGTTTTAAGTTACTTTGTTTTGACAAATGGAGGATTATACTTATTTAGAAAAAATAAAAGGAAATGGAGCACCAAGCCTCACTGACAAATCAAAGATTAATACTCTTGATTTGGTTTTCCCATGACATGGCAGATGTTACAGGTTTTACAGAGATGCAGCACGTCAGCTTTCATTCCTGGTCAGAAGAAATGTTTCAAAAGTTGATTATGCGTTACACTGACTGAATGACCAGACCACATGTGTGCGTGTTCGAGCCCTAGTACATACTGTCTATTTAAGTAATGGCAACTTGTTTCACATTCACAACTGTGAGGTTACTCAAGGTATATATTGATCCATTTAATTTGAGAAAAACAGGCCTCACTCTTTAATTTGTTACTCAGCCTGAGGAAGCCCCGACATTAGACACTGATTAGAAGCGAGGTCAGCGATTTACATTCTTAATTTAGTGATTTGCATTTACCAATAATGCAATATTGTTAAAATTTCTGCAGCAGTAGTTAGGCCTTACCTTTCCATCGGAGAGTGTAATGATGCTGACAGGAAATATCAGAAGAGATGGATTAGAAAGTAAAAAAAAGTAATTCCCTTCAGTGTGGCAAAATATTCTCAAGAGCTGCCAATAGAAGCAGAGCAGCCCCACCGCTGCCAGACAGCAGTTTGATAACGCAAAAAGGTCAGGATTATTCACTTGATGGTGAGAACGAAAAAAGTCTTGATTAAAGGGAAGCAGTAGGGACTCTTGAGTCATCGTGCATGCTATGACAGCTATGACAATACATGACATGGCCTGAAATACCCTTCCCAGAAGAAGAACTGAGCATTTATAGCTGAACTGTAGTAAGTTGCCTTGAAGCAAATTAAATAAAGTTACATACATACCATTAATTAAGACATCTATGTTAAAGTTTAAAACCTGGTCCAATTTAGCAGGTATTTAACTTAAAATGGGACTTATTAGAACCACAAAAACTGCTTGATGTGACATAATGTAAAAGCATTGAATTGTAAGGTCAAAATAGTAAATTAAGAATCCCCTAAAAGACTTTCTGTGGGATAGAAATTGGTCAAAAACTCACAACAGGGATATGAGATGTTGGGAAATTGACTTACCTTTATAGCCAGAAAGAAATCAGAGAGCACAAACCTCTACCAAGGCACAACAGTGCCCAAAGTAGACATTATTGTGATCAGAACCAATTACATTACTATATTTAGGAACATTCGATCCGGAGTTGTTCATGAATTTGCATGACATGCAGATGAGTCATTGCAAGCCTCTAAATCTATCAAAAGCTCGACAGTCCCCATTCCCTCTGAGCAGTTCCTAAGCAACTTCCCGGGTCAAAACTTTGCTTGAAAACATTTCTATGCTTTTCTATAGCAGAAGAACTGGCCCTGGCCCCTACAAACGGGTGCTTAATATGAAACAAAAGCAAGCCGGAGAAGGCAAGAGGGGGCATTTGAAGCCAAAGAAAGTTCCGCAATTTGAACTGGACCTACGCTGTTGTCCCTGACAGCAAATGTATATCCCTAAAAGTCTTGATCCCCTACATTGTATCAGCAATCCGTGATTTAACTCCTCAAAATAAATGTGATTTTTATGTCTAAAAAACAGTGTTTCCCATATGAAAGTCCCCCCCGATGAGTAAATCTTGAACATTTGGAGTGAAATATCATACTAAATCAGACCATGATGAAGGTGTCTGAAGAATAGTGTTTTTCATGAAAAAAGCTTCCCCTAGTGATTAAAACAACTATTAGACTAAGACATAATATATAATAATAATAATAATAATAATAATACATTTAATTTATAATGCACTTTACATTTGGATCAAATCTCAAAGTGCTACAAAGCAAAAGCAGATAAAAGCATCAATAAAAAATAAAAAAAATAACTATATAAAAGCCTGACCAAAAAGCAGCAATGTTAATTAAGGTTATAGGTTCTGCTAAAAAGGAAAGTTTTAAGTCCTTTTTTACATGTGTCAGTCGTCTGTGGAGCCCTGAGATGGTCAGGGAGGGCATTCCACAGACGAGGGGCAGCAGAACAGAAAGCCCGATCACCCATGGTGCTGAGCTTAGT
>VRLP01007515.1:0-21396 GCA_009660295.1 Lophius piscatorius | reverse complement strand
TCAGTCTGTTCTAGGATCAGATCCCACAGTGACTCAACCTAACTGTTTCTATGACGTCATCAGTCTGTTCTAGGATCAGATCCCACAGTGACTCAACCTAACTGTTTCTATGGCTTTTCAGGAAGCTATTTGTCTCCCGGATGATTCCATCCCGCCGCTCTCCTCCTCCTCCTCCTCCTCCTCGTTGCATAATTGCGTCGTCACACACGTTGTTTGAACAACCCTCTCTGTTTTGGAAACACCAAGTGTCGCTATCATCTACTTTTATCGCGGCTTTACTTGATTGCTCGGTGCCTCTAGTATTCATCTCGACCTTTCAGGTCACACCCTCATCAAAGGAGGAGAGAGAAACGGCGGCGTTGTCCTCCCTGTGGAAGTGGCGGCGGCGGCTGTGGCTGTACTCTGGGATGGAACAGGAAGTAGGACAAGATGTAACCAGTTTCTTAGCCGCCCTCATTCAGCAGGTCTTCATGGCGAGGAGCGGCGGGTAATTGCGGCAGACAAAGCTCTGGTCATCACCATATGAATGAAGTCTTCCAGCCTCTCGCCGCCGCACGCCGGCCTGTTTTATCAACCTTCTGCAGCTTCTTCTTCTTCTCCAGGTGACGTGAGATAACGCCGTCTGCTGATTGGCCGCGTCTCCGTTCGTTGGAGCAGCATCGCTCCAGCGAGTTCACGGACGACAGACGGGCAGCGTTCTGATAATAATGGCCTCCATTATCTTTCTACATTTTAGTCTATTTGTATGATTATTATGACATTTTTAAAATTTTGAGTATATTTTTATTATTATTTTTTAATGTTTTTACATTTTAGCCACTTTTTACTATAATTATTGAATGTTTTTATGATCAGTTTTATAGTTTTCACTGCCTTCAGTTCAGGTCCTGTTTTTATAGTTCCGTCATGAAGTTGGTTTCGTCTTGCGGGTTTGGAGTGAAGTTGGTGGGAGGGGCTAAGGGGAGATTGTTTAAATGTAGTTAAGTATTTGGTTACTGGTGTATAAATCTGATTGGTCGATGGATTATAAACAGATTACTTTACGGCGGAGTGAGTCACTTAAAGTCGGTATATTTATATTCTTTTAAACTGCAGTTGTATTATTTGTCCTTGTGTCACGGCCGGCAGCTAGAAATAACAGCGTTGCATGTTTACTCATGGGATAAGGGGCTTTTTTTTTATGGTGGTGTTTGATTTGTTTCCTCCTGGTTACCGCCAACGTTTGAGGAAAAGCACTTTATAAGGATTTCTTATCGCGGTCCAGGCAAACAGACATGGATGCTGGATCGTGTTCTTCTTTTGTTCATGTTGTGGTTCAGCGTTTGTGTCAGAAACCTCAAACATGTGTGAGAGAACCAGAGCCAGCAATGACAAACCCATCAGCCGCCGTCACCGCCCCACAAAACGCCAAAAGGACGAGGCAGCGGTTTGCGAAGCCTCAAAGGTGAAAAGTGTCATTCCTGGGATCCAGATTGTAACCTGTCTCACACCTCAGCTCCATATCCAAGAACCTTCAGTGGGCTAACCGTGTGACAACGATGTACTCTGAAAAATTACAGGTCAAAGTTCACGTGGAGGATGACGGGTAGTATTATTTTTAAGCATGGAGGTAGAGTGGACCACCGATGGTCCTGTCAATCATCCCCGAGGGAAAGGATGGACAAAGGGAAGAGGAAACTTAGGATGTTGTGAATCCTGTCGCTGTTTGATCCCGTCACGCTTAGATTGTAGGTTTATTTCCGGATGAGCTTCTTTTGAACGAAGAACAAAGTCTTCGATTTCATTCTAGCAACCCTGCAGCTTTTTTCTCTCGCATCGTTACGACCTCATTCTTATAACGCCATGACTGTTCAGACTCTGTTCTCGTCATGTTACGACTTTATCGCATAAGTGTAACACTTTATTATTGTAACGCACAACTTTTTTTGTTACTGCGTAACGACTATACACACGTAAAGTAACTAATAAATCTGGTACTGTTACGACTTATCCTTTTATACTGTTACCACTTATCCTTTTATACTGTTACGACTTATCCTTTTATACTGTTACCACTTATCCTTTTATACTGTTACGACTTATCCTTTTATACTGTTACCACTTATCCTTTTATACTGTTACGACTTATCCTTTTATACTGTTACGACTTATCCTTTTATACTGTTACCACTTATCCTTTTATACTGTTACGACTTATCCTTTTATACTGTTACGACTTATTTCAAATACGACTTTATTCTTGTAATGTTACGATTTTATTCTTGTAATGTTACGATTTTATCATCAGGAATACGTGACGGTTTCTTCCTGTTTCGGGGTTCACTCGGCACTCACTGCAGTCTTTTGCTCCTTTCAGGATCTCGCAGCCGTGAGGACGCCGCCGCGCCGCGCTGAGCTGAGGATCTCGTCTTCTACCATGTGAAGCATGAGCTCACCTGCGACGATGCTCGTCCACCCGGGGGGAGATCGGTTCAATCCGCTGCCGGCCCCCCTCCAGAGGCAGGGGACCTTAACGCCAGTCTCTGCTGCCTGGTTACGGCGCCGCTGAACCTTTCCGAGAGGCCGTTGATGGAGAACATCTCCATGGCGAACACTTCCCTGGGCTCCCGCTGGCCCTCGGAGCCGGCCGTGCCGACGCACGAGACCCCGGAGAACTCGCAGGGCGTCAACCTGCCCCTGCAGATCTTCTTCTGCTTCGTCATGGTTGTGGTCCTGCTGCTGGCTCTGCTGGGGAACGTGGTGGTGTGCCTGATGGTCTACCAGCGCTCCGCCATGCGCTCCGCCATCAACATCCTCCTGGCCAGCCTGGCGTTCGCAGACATGATGCTGGCCATCCTCAACATGCCCTTCGCTCTGGTCACCGTGGTGACCACCAGGTGGATCTTCGGAGACGTCTTCTGTCGGGTTTCGGCGATGCTCTTCTGGCTCTTTGTGATGGAGGGCGTGGCCATACTGCTTATAATAAGCATAGATCGTTTTCTCATTATTGTCCAGAAGCAGGATAAGCTGAGCCCACATCGAGCCAAAGTTCTCATCGTGGTCACATGGGGTCTCGCTTTCGTTTTCTCCTTTCCCCTGGCGCTCGGATCCCCCCCGCTGCAGATCCCTCCCAGAGCCCCGCAGTGTGTTTTCGGGTACAGCGCCGACCCCGGCTACCACGCCTACGTGTTGATTCTAATGCTAGTCTTCTTCTTCATCCCTTTCATGGTCATGCTCTACACCTTCATGGGGATCCTCAACACCATCCGCCACAACGCCATCCGCATCCACAGCCACCCGGACAGCATCTGCCTGAGCCAGGCCAGCAAGCTGGGCCTGCTCAGCCTGCAGAGACCCTTCCAGATGAACATAGACATGAGCTTCAAGACCCGTGCCTTCACCACCATCCTCATCCTCTTCTCCGTGTTTACAATGTGCTGGGGGCCCTTCACCGCCTACAGCCTGGTAGCCACCTTCAGCGACAGCTTCTACCGCAAGGACGGCTTCTTTCAAGTCAGCGCCTGGCTCCTGTGGTTGTGCTACCTCAAGTCGGCCCTCAACCCTCTCATCTACTACTGGCGGATCAAGAAGTTCCGTGACGCCTGCCTGGATCTGATGCCCAAGTACTTCAAGTTTCTTCCTCAGCTGCTAGGCAACACCAAGAGGCGAATCCAGCCCAGCGCCGTCTACGTGTGCGGGGAGCATCGCTCCGCCGTGTGACGGAACAAAGACCCGCCCACAAACGATCAAGCTCTGTTCAAACACATCTTTATATAACATCTCTCGCCGATCCGGGGCCCGTTTTGTTGTTTGGTGGTTTGAATTAACAAGTCGAGGGGAAGAAAAAAAACAAACCTCGCCGCAGCGTTGGATGGAGGCGTGTTCTGAAGGTGGCAGTGAGGAACTGAGCGGATCTTCTGTCCTGTCAGAACTGTTTAGGGATATGGGACGAGATCAATGCCTCTAAGATAGAGTTTAGATGATTTCTATTATAAACACACTACTGGTTCTGTTCCATCAGATATGGTCACATGACTCCAACCACGTCCTCTCGGCTTCTCAAACAACAAAAGAAAAGAAGGTGGGCTGCTTTGTGAAACAAAAGGGATAAATGTGATGTGACCTTCCATCATTTTAAACGAAATATTTATATTTGACAAAATCAGCAGAACCATTCTTAGAATCTGCATCGCTTTTATGTCGCGAGGGAAAATCCAGATTCTGATCTGCTTCCTCAAAGAGAGGGGGAAGTGAAAATGTTTGTCATAAACAAACATGGCCGTGGGCCGATGATGTCACTGAGTGGATGAAGAGGGTCTGAGCCTTTACTGTGAAATCGCGGCGCGTCCGCTGCAGAGCAGAGGCCGCTTTGATGTTAATATTTCACTCAAATTGATCCAATATTGAATCTTGTAATCGGGTTGAAGTCAGGCAGGAAGTGGCGCTAAATGGCTCGGAGTGTAGCGGCGGTCTGAGGAGGAGGCGGCGGCGTCTCGCTGGACCCGCAAAAACGACTCCATCATGAAGATTGTGAGGAAAAGATTAGCTGGAAATTGAATAAAGTCGCCTCACATGTCAATTTATTCCACTCAACCTCCCGTCTGTGTCATAAATACTCCAATCAGCCATAACATTACAGCCGCACACCAAATATTTGGTGGGTAGTCTTTTTACTGGACCCCAGCAGACCCTCTGAAGGTTCTGCTACCAAGACGTCAACAGCAGGTCCTTTTAAGACCTGGAAGTTGTGAGGGGGATCCTCCATGGATCAGACTCGTTGGTTCAGAACTTCCCACAGATGCTGGATTGATTGAGTTCTGGAGAATCTGGAGGTCAAGTCAGCACCTTGAACAGGTGGTTGGTCTTGTTCTGCAGCAACATTTAGGTATGAGCTACGTGTCGGAAGAACATCCACAGGAAAGGTGGGACCGTGGGTTTCCCAGCAGAACATGGTCCAAACCATCACACTGCCTCCTGCAGTCGGTCTTCTTCCCATAATGCTTCTTGGTGCCATCTCTCTTCTTCTCTTACTAAAAGAAAATGTGATTCATCAGAACAGGCCATCTTCTTCCATTTCTCCGTGGTCCAGTTCTGGGGCTGAGGTTCAGGTCGTAGGTGTTTTCAGTGGGTTGGATGATCTCACCTCGATGTAGTCGTCGTCAAAGGACGCATCAACTTCAGGACAAAATGTTCACCTGCTGCCTAATGTATCCCCAGATATAAAAGAAGAAGAACAATGTTTGACTTCCCCTGTCGGTGGTTCTAATGTTATGGCTGATCGGCGCCTTCTACCTTTTTTTTTTTTTTTTAGAATCGGGGTTTAAGTCCGTACCTAAAGCCTTGAGGCTTGATGCCCAGCTCTACACTGGAAGGTGATTACACCGGTCCCGTCCTCCTCTGTAGTGACCCATTGTTTGAAGAATCTACCGGTGCTGATTGGACCGCCGGATCAGTCAGGGTCAACTTCTCTGCCTTACTGCTCTTCATTTTCCTGCTGCAGACCAACGCGTGATAATCCCAGCAGGTCCATCAAGAATCAGGGTGTGAACGGACCCGGTGAGAATCTGTGTGCACGTATCTGCTGGTTCGTTTGACTCGTAGTTGATGTTTTTACAGATGAGAGTTTTAGTTTTAGAATCTGAGCCTGTAGTCGACCACACTGGAAGTCCAGCCGATCCAAACGGTCGGAGGGGCGAATTCACAGAGAATCGATCGCCGTCAATAATCATAGCATGAATGTGCGTCACATGATTTCAGCTCCTCTTGATATGAAGCCTTTAATTAGCCTATAGCCTATAATAAAATAATTGGTCATATTTAATACAGTAGTATTTCGATATTCTGTGCAAATTCTTAATTAGAAATATATCAGAATGTGAAATATGAATGTAGAAAATATAAAAAGGCAAACACTGAACTAGATGCTGATATTAGTCAACTAATATGCAGATGATACTGTATAATTCAATTAAAGGAAAACATCATAGAAAGGACCTTTTTTAAAAAAAATATCAACACGTTGAATTAAACTCGAAAAATGAAAGTTACGTTGTCAATTAGTTAATTTTCTCCAATTACTTCAAAAATGTGAAAATTTCTATTTTGTAAAATCAGAATATGAAAATATTATCATTTTATATGCAGATATCATTTATGTTCATCAAAATCACCTCACAGAAAATAATGTTTTTCAAATTACACATTGAATTAAACTCTTAGAATGAAGGATTCATCATTCATTCATTTTGTACTAATTAGTAATTAATCTCTTAATAAGGATTATATCACAAATACAAAATGTATCACACTCAAATAATGAACTTGTTGCTGATGAAGGTAATTCTCTATGCAGATGATACTGTATTATTTAATTTAATGAAACAATCAGAGAAAGGACTATTATTTTAGATAAGTTGAATTAAACTAAAAAATTAATGTCATTAGTTACAAATAAAACAAATTCTCTGTTCATTTTCGTTAAAAATTAGCACAAAGAAAGAACTTTTTAAAATATTACATATGGAGTTAAAATAACAGATGAACAGGTTTGAGTCTCCAGCTTTAGCTGCGTACTCGGATATTAAGATGCGTAGTGGTCCAGTTCTCAGATGATGATGATGATGATGATGATGATGATTCCGGTATAATTGCAGTATAAGTGGTCCTTGTTTGGTGTCTGATTAAAGTGAAGAACATGCTGGAGATCATGGCTGAAGATGCTCTTCATCCGCTGATAGCAGGAAGGAGGTGAAGAATGTATGTTTTGACTCGAGCCAGTCGTGATTCCCTGAAGAAGCCGGTTCTTTCCGGGCTTTACGACCCGTGGCTGTTTGCACAGGTGTTGGTGGATCAGGATGAGGCTCACTTTTGCACTAGTTTGCACTACGACCCACAACCAGAAGCGTTTGCTTGTTAATAGTGCGGTCAGATGAGATTCCAGCCTCTGCAGGAGCTGCTTCTTCTTCTTCTTCTTCTTCTTCTGTGTTCTGTGTTCTGTTCGAGTGGGTTCAGTGGGTTCTCCCGTGAATTTGCCCTTCAGAACCCAAGCTTCAAACCAAACGGTACAAGATCATCCACGAACTGGAGCTACATCCCCTGTTACCAACTCCTGAGTAATCTTCTTTCTGACTATACATAATCAGCCATAACATTATAACCAACTGCCTAATATGGTGTAGGTTCTTTTGCCATCAGAACAGTTCTGACCCGTGGAGGCCTAGACTCCAGTAGAACTCTGAGGCTGTGCTGTGGTATCGAGACATTAGCAGCAAATACTTAAAGTCCTGGAAGTTGTGAGGCCGGCCTGGTCTGCAGCAATACATTTATGTAGGAACGTCGGTTTCCCAGCAGAACGTGGTCCAAAGCATCACACTCCCTCTAGTGACTTAACTTCTTCCCATAATGCATCCTGGTGACATGTCTTCCCCAGTCAAGTGACACATTAGCATTTAGATGCGTTTTCCATCCCATCAACTTCAGGCCAAAACTGGCAGTGACAGGTAACCGCGGTTACCAGATAATCAATGCTAATCTGACTTCACCTGTCAGTGGTTGTAATGTTATGGCTGATCATTGCATTATTAATTCCATCAAGGTGCTGTGCTTAAATTTGAGCCTCCTCAACAGTTTACGACCTGGTACGAATGTTACCCTGCTCTCACTGAGACGCTGTAAAACTGGTTCCTACATCTGGTGTGAGTGTAAACGGGTAACGTGGTCCGAGGAAAACCGGATTAAACGGATGGTTGGCCTTTTTTCCCGCCGTCGGACTCAGGAGTGGGATCGTTCCAGCTGTGTGGACTTAGTTTGTTTGAGGCATGTACATTAGAAGCTGCGGCGGGATGTGGACCTGGACAGGAAGTGGCCTCCTCCCGTTTGATTGTTTTATTTCTATTTAAATGTTTTAAATGTGCCTATTCTATTGATTAGTCCAGTTGCCAGTCAGAATGCTGCTATATCTGGTGAAAACGTGCAATTTCAGTGTACTGTACTGTTGAATGTAATAAAGAGTTAGACATTTCTTACCTTGGTAAACCGGGTCAGCTGTGTTTATCCTTCATCCTTCATCATTGATTGATTGATTGATTGATCTTACTGCATCACTAGAGCTGCAGGAGGTCATGAGATCAAGCCCAACCTCTGGATAGCTTCTTAAGGAAAAAGTTTGTAAATGAAGGGATGAATAATTAAATTTGATGCCTCAACATTTCGACACTGATTTTGAAAAAAATTTAAATATTTGTTTAAGAAGTTAAAAAAAAAATTGCTGCTTTCATTTATATTGTCCAATCAACAAAAATCACCACTTCATACAAACAGAATATTAACCACGATGTGCCCTTACGCTCTGCTGAGTTGAACCTTTTAGGTTTCTGTTTCCATGGTTACATGATTTGGGGGGCTGGAGCTCATCTCTCCAACTGTACAATCCTACCTTCACCAAACGTCAGCCAGGTTTTAATTATTATAAGTACTTGTGTCTATTTATATTTTGATCCTACTGCAAGTCTTAGTTTCTTTTCATGTATATATATATATATATATATGACTATGGTGTTAAACACAGTTGTTAGACTGGACACATGCTTCTGTCGGATGGATCCTCTTGTTTATATGAATGAAGTTCTTATTGAATGTGAAGTTCTGTCTAAACAACCCCCCCCCCCCCAGTCAGTAAAACATGACCCATACAAGAACCTTCAACTCATATACATCAAACTTGGACTAAATCAGACCAATGGTAGAGAAGACATGGCTCAAACACGTTTGAGCTAAACTCCCCCTAGTGGTAGAAATATACAAACGACCTTTCCCAAGAAACAGAAAATTCTGATGTCTCGACAGCTGGATCAGGAGACCTCCAGAACTGCAGGTCTTGTTGGGTGTTTCCGGGCTGCAGTGGTTAGAACTTACCAAAGTGATCAAAAAGCGTCCTGGACGCCCAAGGCTCGAACACGAGGAGTGAAGGTTAGTCGTCGTTTGATCCCACAGATGGTCTACTGTGGCATAAAAGGTTAATGCTGGTTCTGATAGAAAGGCACAGCTGACCGCTGTAGACCTCTGAGGTTCCCACGCTGGAGGCCAAAGGTGGACCTGTAGAATGTTGTAGTTGGTCATAATGTTATGGCTGATCATGTAAATACAAACAGAACAGTATGACTCACATGTGTCACCTCTGGGAGCTTGTTGTTTTTCTGGAACGCTTCAGTGCCAGCTCTGTGTTCATTACCCTCCTCCCACTGTGTCACCTGTGTCTCCTCTTTCCACTCAGGGACTCCACTTCCTGTCATCGCCTCCACTGAGCGCTGAAGGCGAGGGCGGCCCCACGCGCCGCCAGTCACATGCTTCACAACCCAGGGTGTTTTGCGATGTTGTTGCACATCTTAAAGACGTCGTCTGCTCCGCCCTTTCCTGTTTAATGTGGGATTAATACTGACCACTGAACCAAAATCAAGAGAATCTGTCGTAAAATTAAAACTGTTTTCCTGTAAAATTCTGAATATTTTTCACCTGAAATGCGACTTTTTTCTACAAACATATTGACTTATTCTCGTCATTTTTTTTGTAAAATTACATTACATTACATTAATTACTGAACCCACTCAAACAATTATATTGTCATAGAATTACGACTTTAATTTTGTTATCTCAATCTCGTAGAATTATGACTCTATTCTTGTAATATTACGACTTTTTTCTCGAAACATTACAGCTCCTTCTCGTAAAATCACGACTTTTTCGTAAAATCACGACTTTCTTCACGACCTCTAATCTTCTAAAAAACAGGATGATGTGAATAAATATGATATAAACACATAAATTACTGGACTGAATGAAAAATATGGCAGACAAATAATAATAACCTGCTGACGGCGTCGTGGTGATCGCATGAATATGGATGTTAGTCAGTCTTAAATCTGAGAGGCCTCCTGACATCAAAGCTGCCTGCCTTTGATGTCAGCTCAAAAAGCTCATCAGACAAACGTTAATCTGTGAGGGACATGAAAGCGGAGCGGACTGCTCCGGTACCGATTGTTCCAGCAAGCCCAGAGGCGAGTCCATCGGCTCCAGACTCGTGATTAGAAGTGACGGCGTTCTTAATCGCCGTCCTCCCAGGGATTCATTAAGCGGCCGGCTGGGAGTAATGAGCGGCGCCGAGCTTTGAAGCTCACTTCGATCATCAGGAACTCAGACGTCTCAGGAGGAAGAAGACGACGACCTCAGGAGAGAGACGTGTTGTTATCCAACACTTCAGTGTTCATCTGAACATCAGTCCGTTTCAGGCCCGTCACTCCAGAACCACTTCTGGTACCTGGAGTTTCTCAGTTTTTTGACGGTTCTTTAATCTCTTTGTACCAACTAAAATTAAAATAAAAAAAAAAGTGCTCAGAGCACAAACCTCCTCCAAACATCCAACATTTACGGTAAAACACCGGCCTGCCAGAATTCCCCCCTTAGAAAATAAAGTGAACGTTAACTTAAAGTTTTATCCTCAAATTAATTCACTGGAATAAGTAACAAAAATAAATGTTTTAATTCAAGAAGTTTTAATGTTTTAATTCGACATACGTTTTGAAAATACTTTACTTTTTCAGTTTAACTGTATTTAAAGTCAATTCTGATGCTTTTAATTTCAGGAAAACACAACTTTGAAGTGTTTTATGGACATTCATATGAACATTTTACTAGATGAACATTTGCGTAATGACTCGGATCTAAAGTTCACGGTTAACTCGTGTAAATAAAAATAAACTTTCTCCTTCTGCTGCTCTCTTCATCAAACAGGAAGTGGAGGTGTTCTGGGTAAACTCTAGAGGATCTCCAGAGAATCTCATCTCTGAAACCTCAGAGATCATCCGGCGCTCACAGAGGCTTTGACTCGTTTGACTCGTTTGTCTCGTTGCCCGTGGTGACGGTACTTAAATGATCTTCTAAGGTAAGAGGTGAAAAAATCAACAGAGGACCGCCTCTGGATTCTTAGAAATAAATGCTCGTTGATGATGTTGCTATGTGTTGCCACGGGAACCAGCGATGAAGACGGGTGAACTTAGAAGAAGCTTGGAGGACTTATTATAAAGAACTCTATGCTGGAAGATGAACCAGGTGGGACTATTTACATCACCGTTTGATGGAGACGATCAAACACAAGCCTGATTCCAGGAACTCACAACCTCCTCCATCAGACTGATGCTCTTCTGTGGAGAGATGAAGTTCATCTGCAACCACCTTCTGCAAATCCCACCAGAGATCTTCTCAAGAATTGGGTCGACTGTGAAGACCACTTTGGGAAGTCCCAGCTTTTCTTCTAGAACGGAGCCTTGGTGGAGCTTCAGCTTTGGTGAGATGTTTTCTTCTAAGGGTTCCTGATATTTGATGGAATTCCTCTTACCCTCTGAGCACTGCAGGTTTCCAGCGTCCGAAGAAGCAAAGCCGCCTCGGATCATCCTGAAACCTCAATCCTTCACTGTAGGTAAGAAGTTCTTCGTTCCTCCTCCAGACGTTCTGCTGATCCAGCTGAGAACATCTCTACTTTGCAGAACTGGAGGTCTTTTCCCCTCAGGAACGCCGCCTGGAGCTGGAGTCTATTATTAACATGAACGCACCGTCAGCAAGTAACCTCAGGAGACCGGCGTTCTCCTCTCCGGGTCAGATATCTGGAGGTTCTGCTGCGGGGCTGTCAGTAATGTATGGATCCTATTACATATGCATGAATGCGGTTCTGGAAACAGGAAACGCAGGAGTCTATAATCCTGTCGTCTGGAGGGATGGAGGAGGTTTTAAAGTTGGCGTCGGTACATTGTTTCGCTGTGAATCATACAGATGGAGTAGGAGGTTCTGGTTTTAATCTATATTCTAGTATGAAGTGTCGTTCTCGCCGAGCCCGGAGGAAAACGGCAAAGAAAGGAGAAGAATCATCCAGGAGATGCCTGTTTCCATGGCGATGAGGAGGGAGAGCGCGTGTATGATGACCTCACGCGTACATATCCTGCTCCTTCCTCCGCCAGGATGCAGACGGGGTGTCGGCCTCCACGCAGCACATGCTGCAGTCACATGTCGGGTTCCGCCTGTCGTGGGGTCAGCGCTCCAAACGGGAGGAAGTGGGTTCACCCGCGAGGACGCCGATCGCTCCGGCAACTCAAGAGTTCAAGCTTCGGATTGGCTTAAAACAGTCACACCTGTCAGATTTGAGGGTGTGGCTGTGGATCATCTGGAACGTCCATGACGGAGAAGATGAGGCAGATGGTAGAAATCACTTAAGCATAAAATCAAGAATAAAGCTACACAAACAAGTTTCCACAGTATTCCTAGTGTCAGCAGGTTCTAAGGGGTCACAGAACCTAACAGATCTGCTGGTACCAGATACCCCAGAACACCTTCTGCCCCTACATGAGACTGTGGGGGCTTTGAGCAACTCCTTCAGCAGCAGACTGCTACACCCACAGTGTGAGACAGAGCACCACCCAGGTCCTTTGGACTGTCTGAAACTCTACCTTCCATCCATCTACTTCTTCATTGATCCATCCATCCACTAACATCCATCATCCATCTATGTAATTCTGAGAGCCTGGCTGAGATGTATCATCCAGAGAGACTGGGTGGAGGACCTCGGCTGAGCTTCGCTCTGGGCTGGACTGACAGTCAGAGTCTCTGGTGGACCTCTTTCTCCCCAGAGGAGCCTCCATGAATCCTTAATGCTGCTACCAGATCTTTCTACCTTCTGCTGAAGGACCAGTGTCAGCAGGTGCTCTGAGTTTAGGTTGGTGTTATTGGTGTTTGGTGCCCTCTAGTGGAAGATGAACACCAGCTCCACAGGATGAAGACAAACCTTTCATTTCCTTTCTCTGCCTCAACACTGGGATGGATCTCAGGAGCAGAACGTTACTTCAAGGAATGAGGACATCACGGCGCTCTGGACCATGTGGTCGTTTATTGAGAATAATCTGTGCAGGGGGATGATTGAACACAGTCGCACACAAAGACGCCGACACAGGAGGACGAGAGGGGCGCTTTAATGGACGCATGAATACCAGAACCTCACTGAGGAGGTTGGTTCTGTTTACAGGGAGACGTTTTTACGAGATGAGATTAAGACTTCTGTCCGAGACTTACACCGCTCAAACAACGGGGCTCCATAAAAAGGTTCCTCTTTCATCCGTCCCTTCCTCCCTGTGAAATACTCAGTCCTCTGAGGTCGACGTCTTCCTCTGCGACAGAACCGCATCCTTGATTTGAGGCGTCAGGACCGCGAGCTGAGAGCGGATGCTCCGGGCCTCCTCGTCTTGCTCCTCTGCTTTGTCGGCCTCCTTCTCCTCCTCCTCCTTCTTCCTGCTCTGGCTCACCAGCTGCTTCACCACCAGGCTCTGGTAGACAGACAGCAGCTGCTGCAGCTCCTGCAACAAACAGTGTCCAACAGTTCAACCCTGCAAACGTCCCGTTAGGCTGATGTGGCGGCAGATGGTGACGGTCCAGCTGCTGCCTGAACACATCATGTAAACGACGCGAGCGCGAAGCAGTGAAGCATCCGGACCTCACAGTAGAACATGTAAACAGGTTCCAGCCGCTGGTTCCTTCTCAGTGAATCAGTGAATCAGTTCAGAAACTCTTTGATAACTTCTGCATTACATTTGATAGAAATACCACAAAGTTCATGTTCTTCTACAGTTTTTGTTGGTCAGAACCAGGAGGACTCTCCGTTTAGACCGGCTGGACAGACCGGACCAGCTGGTCTAAACGGCTGGTCCATTGCCAGCTGGTCCATAAACATTCGGTATATGTTAACACATATATTTTGTTTGTTATTTTGTTTGGATTTTGTCTGTTAAATGCCACCTATGCCACTAGAGGGCGCTACATGCCCACACTACAACCTGAAGGACAACAAAAGTCTCCAACTGCGACTGACGGGGCGTTATTTGTTACCATGACGACCTGAACACACCACCAACTGATGTAGAGCCTTGCCGTCGTATCCAGAGGGTTACTGGCGGTAAATTGGAGAAGCTGTGAGCCCCTCAGTGTGTGTGTGTGTGTGTGTGTGGTTGGGGGCGGGGCCTACCGTAGGTATTCTACCGGTGAGGGTGCCGATGATCTGAGGCACGCAGCGTCCGGGGGCGTGAAGCATGCAGTGGGTGCTGGCCTGGAACAGCAGCACGCTGGTCAGGTGGAGGACCAGAGCTGGATCCTCTGTCTCCTTCAGCTGCTCCGTGAGAGCCTGGCGGTGCAGGAAGAGCGCCTGTCTGGGTGACACACAAACAACAATAACAACAACAGGTCAGAACTCAGAAAGTCAATCAGGCGGATTTGTAGTGAAGCGGCAGAAACAACATCCTGCTGTTACCTCTCCTTCTTCTTGTCTCCCTTCCTCAGCATGAAGCCACACATCTCAGCACACGCCTCTATGTTGGACAGGAAGTCCTCGATCGTCTGAGGAGCACACAGCGGGGAGGTGTGAGCTTCAGGCAGCAGCTGATGATGATGATGATGATGATGATGATGATGATGTTACCGTGTACTTACTTTGCCGCTCAGGGAGTTGTGCAGCTTCATGAGGGGTCCTTTGGTCTCTTCGGACAGCTTGCCCAAAATCTTCACCCTGACCTGAGGGAAACATCAGAGTCATGATGAATGATCGTCTCCTCTCAGAAGACACCGGCGCCGGCGCCGAAGCGTTCTCTCACCTCGGCGCTGATGCTGCTCGGATTCTCCATGGACATCATGAGGTCGGCAGCCAGGAAGTTGACCAGGATGTTGGTGACATCTGTGCACGCGGTCTTCAGGAGGTGTTTGGAGATGTGGACCTGGGTTTCATCTGCAGGAGCAAAGAATTAGTCCCCAAACCTCCTCTTTGCTCCTCATTCTACCCTTTAAAGCAGTTTAAGCCGGTTTAGCAGCTCATTATTATGACACTAATACAAATGTAATAACACAGTAATAACAGTTTAAAACAACTATTACAGAAAAACAGCTGGTTAGGGTAAAGATTTAACCCAACAGGCTACCGGATAAACTCTGACACCTGATCCCCCTGGTGGGGGTGGGGTGGGGGGGGGGGGATCATGCCCCCTCGTTTTATCTGAGGGGGCAGATTTTTTATTTTTTTTTTACCAGAGAAGAACTTGGTGCCTTTCTCGAAGAGTCGGATGTTGTTGTAGAGGTTGCTGATCTCCTCCTGGAGATCCTTCATGCTCTTCTTCTTGCTGGGCCCCGATGGCGAGCTGGTGGAGGACATGAAGACGCTCCTCAGCACCTCCTGGTAGGCTTTGCTCAGGGGCCTGCGCACACAGAGGAGCATGACTTACTGTTCTCAGGATGTCGGCGGAGGAACCTTCGTGCTGAAGCCGCCTGTTACCTCACGAGCTGCTCCGCCAGCTCAGAGAGCACCTCCTCGGGGCAGTCGCTCACTCGCTCCTCCAAGACGGCTGCGATCTCCTCCTGGGTCATGAAGACGGCTGCGGTCTGTTTGCTGACATCTTGCAGAGGTCAAACACAAAGCGAATTAGTCTCAGAGGGGGAGGCGTCGGTTCTCCTTGTCTTAGGTGGAAAACGAGTCTCGAAGCCCGGGAGAAGGTTCTGACCAAGCAGCCGTAAAACTCTCGTTACAGTAATGCACCTCTGAGGAGATTCAAACTGCAAACGGAGACAAGAAGAACCTGCTGGTGTTCAAAGATGCTTTTCGGCGCGGACCCTACTTTGCTGCGAGGCTGCGTTCTCCTCGTCGCTGTCTTCGTCCTTCCTCCCCTTCTTCTTGGTTTTACGGATCCGGATCTCCCTGGCGTTGTGTCCTCCGCCGGCTTTCACGCTGCCGCTGCCCTCTGGGAGACAAACGGTCAGCAGATATGTCAACAACAACAACAACAACAACACCACCACCACCCCCCCCCCCTGAGTCCAAGAGTTCACGTCAACAGGTGTGAGTAAGCTGCAGCGCTTTAAAGGAGCAGTTGACTGAATGGAATCCTGTCCAAACCTTTTTTGTTGATATTGTTGATTAAGAAACAGAATGATTTTTGTTGTGACTTGAATAATATTGTTTTCTGTGTGTGTCTCGGGGAGAGCTGACATCTAACCAACCTGTAGCCTTCTTCCTGCGCTCTGCTTCTCTCCTCTCCTTCTTAGAAGGAGCTGAACTCTCGGTCGGCGCCGACGAATGCTTCAGATCTTCCTCAGATATCAGGAACACGGGATTGTTCTTGACTTCCTGAGAAACACCACAAAGAGACCCCGGGTTCATTTTCATGTTTGATTCCTTCTTTTCTCTCTGGTGGTCTCGTTGATGCTGGACAGGAAGTCCTACCCTCTGAGCTTTGTGCTGCATGGCTTCATCAAAGACAGTGAGGCAGTTGCTGATGAACTTCTCGCTGATGACCACGGTTCCTCCCAGAACTCTGGCAGACGACTGGACGCGACAGTTTCTCATAGCCTGGTTGATCAACATGCCGACGTCCTCCACTGACAGGCAGCTGGGCAAAATGGGCTGGAACAGAGTCGGAGTGAGAAACAGGAAGGAGTCGCACTCCTGCGATGAGACGACGGCGCTGCGTGATCACCTGAATGTCGGTCCACGTGTTGGAGTTGACGGCTTCCTCCACGGACGCCTCCACCTGGTCCACCAGAATCTGGCCCACACACGCCGCTCTGAGGAACAGCAGCTTGTTGGACTTGAAGCGCTTCTTGATGTAGATGGGCGGGTCAGGGATCCCCAGTCGGACCAGCGCATCGAACTCTGCAGGAGGAAGAAAATAACATCCCAGTATTTCAAACTGATTGATGAAACGTGTTTTATCAGAGGTAGGTGATGCCTGCAGTGGAAATGATTTGGACCCACTGGCACATGACTTTGGCGCCATGGAGGAAGATTTGGATTTAAATACTTGTATTTGGTCATTATCCTATCTATTATTTTATTATTATTGTTCTTTTCAAAAGAAGAGCAGCGCTCACAGACGGTCTGAGTCCTGTTCCTTTAAGGAGCTTTAAATCCTCATTCTTTCAGCGTTAAGCCAAAGCTAGCTCTTAGCTAGCCTTCTACAGGTTTAGAGGAGATTTCCCAGGATGCACTGGGCCTCCACACTGATCAGCGTCATCTTCTTGTCCGTCTTACATTTTTTTCCACGTCCATGCTTTTAAAAAACGGCTTTAAAGTTTTTGTTACTACCAAAAACCACGTCTTTTCAAAACCACAGAGTTTATGTCATTAAAAATACTTAAATAAAAAAAGCCCATACCTAAATATCCATTCTGCTGGAGGAACGAGTCGACCCAGTTGTTCTGGGTCTTGGCGTAAATGTCGGGGATGTAGACGGCTTTGTCCTGACGACCTCCGACCACGCTGCCTTTAAGGCGCCCGGTCTCCACCAGCTCCTCCAGGACAGCTGGAAGAAGAAGAAGGTGTTTTATATATATGCTGCTAACATGTATAAATAAATATATATAGTTTAGAATCATATTAGAGTTTCAAACATCAGACGGATGAATACAAAACCATCTCTGTCATACTTTGGTGTAAAACCTTGGATTCTTCTGTCGCTCATTTTTTGTTCATATATGCGGCTTCAATTTATTATTTTTTTCCTCTATAGATCTAATTAGAACCGTTTGGGTTCACCGGAACCGCTCACATACATGAACATCAACCGTTTCTCCTTACAGTAGAGAAGATGCTCCTGAAATCCAAACGTTCCGATCATGTTGCTGACGGACGTCGGCCTGCAGAACCACAGCGGGACAAAAACACAGAAGAGTTGGGTTAATAAACTACACACACCCTCAGACAAGAACTATTAACGGTTCTGAGAAGAAAAACTGTCTTTTGTTTGTTTGGCCTTGTTTGTTCAGTACGTCTGCTCATGATGAAACCCGAGGAAACTTTAGTTCTGCTCTACAGCGGTCCCGGAGCGCTGGTCCTGGTCTGACCTGGGTTTAGTGGTAAAGACTGCAGGAACCATCTAATACCTGGTTCCTCTGAGGTTTCCCTCCGGATATCTGGAGCTCAGAGTCTCACACTTTGATCTGGTGAAGACGATGATGAGAGGTTTTGGAGGAGAACTGATTTTAACCTTTTGTCAAACTTTAAATGGTTGAGAAGCTGGTGTGAATCCGAGCGTGGTCCAATGTAAATATGACATCAGAACATGTTCTGTGTCTGGATGTATTCCTAAAAGGTCACCAGGTAAAATCATTAATATTCTATTCATCTGTTTTGTCTTTTAAATTTCTAATTCAACTGATGTCTCAGATTGATTTATGATGCAGTACAACTTTCCGCCACATGAGGGCGTAACGCCACTTCATTTGGCCTGTTTCGATCACAATAAATGAACTTAATTTCTCTCCTACAAATGTAAAAACCTTTCAAGGGAGCAGCTGTTAACTCACTAATCTCATTCATGAGGTTATTTAAAAAGTTTGTATTTTGATTATCATAATAAGCTTTTCATAAATACTCAAAGTTGCTTTACAGTTATATAAAAAGACGAGTAAAATCAGAATCCGATATCAAAACAACAGCTCAAAAACAATAGCAACAGCTATAAGAATCTCACATTAGAGGAAATAAATACAATAAGATAGCACAACCAGCATAAATACACATGGTTTGGTTGCATCTATCAAGTATTTAACAAATGTACTGTATACATTTACGATAAGCTTAGAATTAAATTCTACTCTAAAAGTGAGGCCTGTCCCTTTGAGCAGTAAAAACAACCAGGAACGTTCATTTATGCACAAAACGCCGTCTGTTGTGATTCTGGTCTCAATGTTTTGTCATTTAAAGTAAAGTAGCATCAGGAGGCCAGACACCTTCTGCTAAACTGGAGTCTGAATTATTCATTCGGATTTTTGCCAGATTATGATCAGATAAATCTGATATGAGAGCGAAATGACCAAAATTATTGGTTTGGTCTCGACTAGATCGCCTGAAATGTTGAAAATTTGCAATTTTCTTTGCAAATCGGTCGATTTTGGGCAATTCCATTTTTTTCCATTTAAGTTTAAAATCACAATGAGTTATATATTTTAAGTACTCTTATTTTGAAGGATTGCAGTGGACCTAACCGGGCTGGTCAGCATTGTGTATGTATTCTGAACATGTATGTATAGTGAATGTACCCTCTGTCCTCCCTGCCGTGAGTTAATGAAACCAACTGTATGACATTTAGAAGTGAAAATAAAACTTTCTTCGCCTCGTTCAGTCTGTTATATGTTCTATGTTCAGCTTTGGTCAGGGACTTCAGGGCTCGTGGCTCCCGCTAGCTTTAGCTGCTCTGCTAACGTTAGCTCCTGAACTTGCAATGTGACTCGGGGTGATTAAATGTGAAGTGTGTGACTACGTTTGTTGTGCCGGACGTATTTGGGGTTGAAGAGATCCTTATTTTCTCCTGACTGCTGTTGTAGATTGTGAGTTTGTGTTTTTCTGGTTTACTTATAAGATGTTTGGAGACGTTGTAGATCAAGCTAGGTGGGCGTGTATGACGCATGTGTGCAACCGGCCTCAAGTGAGGCTGATCGGCCGATTTCTGATTTCATCAAATGACCTGAAATCTCAAAAAAGACTAGAATATCATCTTTTCAAAAACTACAAAAACTAAAATACACAGACTGAAAAAAAAAAACTTGACTAAATCTGATTAAAAAAACACATCAGGACGTCTGACAGGACTAAGTTCTGAGCGGTAGAACCCTTGATCTGACGGCGTCTGCATGATGTCACCGAGCACTCACCGCGTGATGGCGCTGAAGAGCCCGCGTATCCTGGCTTTGTGACGGGCAACAAACGCAGGAGTGAATATGACGCCCCTGTTGTACTGGTCCATCTCTCCTTGGATGAGCTTCCCAAGACGCTTGGACAGCTCCTGAGATAAGAAACAAACCATGAACCCGTTTCTTGGTCAGACTTCCTCTACGGCGGGCGCACACAGGCGAGGTGGCGTCTCACCTCGGATAAGAAATCTCCCGGGAGGTCGTTGTTCTTGCACAGTTCTGCGATGCTGATCAAACCCGCCTCCTGCAGTTTGTCATTCACCTCCTCGGCCAGACGGTCCAGGTAGGTGCTGCACACGGATAGAACATCTTAAAGACGGTCCGGTTCTCCTGCGTCACCCTTTAGTTAATCCTCGTGGTGAAATAATTCTAATGTTCTTTTTCTGAAGTATCGTTACTTTTTGACTCACTCATCGATAAGTTGTCCCAGGACCAGTTGGACCCCTTTGTCAGATTTAGCGATGTCACCCGCTCTGTTTTCAACATGGACCCAGTCCACGTTGATGTTCTGAAGGGAAGAAGTGGGAGAATTTATTCCAGTTGGGAGCAGAATTATGCATCTTAATTGATTTGCTACAATTCATCAGCACGTTTGCAGAAACCAGATCACACCAGAACATTTTCAGTCGATGGACAAAATACCTCGTGTACCGACTGTTTCCGTCTGTAAATGACTTAAAGCCCAGCGTATCGTCCCTCATCAGAGACACGTTCACAATCTGATGTGAATAAAACACCAAACCCACCTCCATAGACCCCAAAACTTTAACTTTAAGAGTCACAAAATCTTAAATTTCCTGCTCAACGTCCAAAAAGGTTCACCACTGCTGAATCTTCTAGATCAGACCCAGAGGATTTGTGCAGCCCTGAAACCAAACTGGACCTTCTGGGGTCTATGGATCAGTGTTATTTCTGGAGGAAGAGGAGGAGGAGGAGGATCTACAGTGAAGCATGTCAGATGTTGCTTTGCTTCCTGCTGGAAACCTGCACCGTATAAATATATTAAAAAAAAGACTGGTCACAATGTTTTGTCATTTAAAAAATCATCCCCCCCCAAAAAAAACAGTTTATGAAGAAGCGGCTAAAATGCTCTCGGTCTATAAAGTTCTAGAGACACTAGAATCATTTAGAGACTGCAGCCGTCAATCAAAGCAGCATTTCTATGTTTTATTTTGAAAACTGATTTGATATCTTTGGCTTTGATTCATTAATCTGTGATCAGGTAGATTCTACAAATGAACCCGATATACAATAAAGGCTGCATAATGTTGTTTCCAACTAGATTTAAGAAAAGATTCATGATAAAGTCACAGGAATGTGAAACAGCAAACTAACAGGGGTCCAAAGAACATTTAAAAACCCGTCAGTACACACCTGCTGGAGGTCCACGATGTTGATTCTCCCTGTGAGAAAGAGTGAGAGGGTTATTTTCACTCTTCACATGCAATTATCACCATTCATGTCTGTCCATTCAACCATCATTCCTTGAACCCTAACATTTCCTCCTCTTTGCTCCTCCTCTTCTTCTCCTGCCTGCCGCTCCATCTCCAGCATCCTTCTACCAGTAGACCCACCATCCCTCCTCTTCACGGGTCAGAACCATCTCAGTCTGTCCTCTCTGACTTTGTCTCCAGGACGTCTCACCTGGACTGTCCC
>VRLP01007514.1:0-21402 GCA_009660295.1 Lophius piscatorius | reverse complement strand
ATCATTTTAAGAGATTATCCCATTTTTTGATAGTATTAACTCATTAGCATTATCGACTCTCTTAGATAATGTGACATAAGTTATTGTTGGTTCGTATTTTGGGTGAAAAAAAGTTATTAAGTCATTATTTTGGGTCAAACTAGTCATAATTGGCTGTTGTCCTTAATTAACATTGCCCGGTTTTTGGTAAGGCTTTTATATAGTTATTATTTTATTTTTTATTGATGCTTTTATCTGCTTTTGCTTTGTAGCACTTTGAGATTTGATCCAAATGTAAAGTGCATTATAAATTAAATGTATTATTATTGTTATTATTATAATTCTTTAGATGGTTGTTTCTACCAATGTGAGATAGTAACTCATAATCAGAGGAAGGTCTATCATTATTTCTGAGATAAGCTGACATTGTTTTGATTCATTAACTCTTTTTTTCCTTTTTCTTTTTCTTTTTTTCTAGTCTGACATTGTTTTTTGTATTTATGTTTTCTGTCGCGGATCTACCAGACGGTCGTGCTGTTGTCAACAAAACACGGCTGTCAGACTAGACGCGCGCCAAACAACTTTCATTCATGGGATCATTATTTATTGTCAACGCGCGCGAGCTTTTATCACATGATTCATCTATGAGCTGCTTTTGTCTCGCGCCGCCGCAGGACTCGCACACGTCTGGATACACACGCGGTGACAATGGGAGGCTTGTTGTGTGGGTGAAGGGTGCCTCGTGCCGTGGGTGGGTCGGGTTGAGTGGGTTAAAGTCAGGGCCAGCGGAGGCACGCGCTGTCCTCATTAGAATAACAAGAGGGAACGAGGTGGTTCGCGTGGGCCAAGAAGAAAACAACCATTAAACACCTGCCTCACCTGTGTCACCTGTGCCACGTGACTGAGTGTGACACAGCCCAAAGCTGCTTATACAGAATGACTTTCATAGTGTAATAATACATCAAAGAGGTATTTGAATAAACAAAATAGATAAATGAAATACACCTGAATTCAAATAATTCAATTAAAATCACTATAAAACGATTGCCTTCAAAATAAAATACCAATTCTATATAATAGAACTACGACTAATAATCATCATTAATGATATTATTTGATATTATTCAAATGATACCAAATTATTATTCATTTCATATAATTATAAATAGCTTAAAAGTGTATAGTAGTTTAAAAGTCAAAGTTTTACTTTCAAAAATAAAATGCCGTGAGCTCATACAGATTTCAGAGTAATCTATTTCATTTAATGGGAACGTGTATTTTTCTTAGATGATTTTGGGTGATGTTGTTTGATGTGTAAATAAAGTGAAATTATTGCCCCCGAGGTGTGGTAGAGTGGAAGATAAATACTCCAAGTACCTCTTTACACAGTACTTGAGTACTTTCTGCTGCTGTACTTCAGTTCAACACTTCAGATGAGGGTGGGAGTCCCTCCTCATCCTCATTCAGGTTATTAATAATCTGACTAGAGTGATAATTATCTTCCTGAGCTTCATGATAATGAAATCAGAGCAGCTACACACCCTGAGGGTGGGGTCATTACCATACAGCTGGGGTCCCACCCCCACAACACACCTTAAAGTGTATCTCCATGTCTAGAACCCCCTCTCTGCTCTTTTCTTACATTTAATGTTTGGATATAAAGCCTTATAGAAACCTAACAGGAAACCTGGTTGGCAAATATCATACACACAAAGATACATAGAAATACACATTCATATATATATATATATATATTTGTTTTGACTGAAGAGTTGTAGTCTAAAGCCACAGCTTATTATGCTGACCCTTTTTAAATATCAAATTTTATTTTATTATATTCTCCCACACTAACAAAAGGAAAGTCTGTCCTAAATAAGTTAAAAAAACAGAAACTTTTTCAACTTTTTTCAGAGTCTACTAAAGAAAATATATAATGAGAATATGGGCGGTGACCCCAAACAATAGGTTAGGGTTAAAGGTGTCACCTGAGAGGATGGGTAAAGACAAATGTAGGGTTCATATCCTGATTCGGTCAGTCAACTAGTTAGTACTAATTATTTATTTGCTCCGTTCTGCATAAACATAATGTGGAGTCTGAGCTGTTAAGTTTTTGAGATGATGGTGGAGGAGGTAGTAACAGAGATGGAACAGACATTTGTGTAAACGCGAGACGGAGAGACAAGCAAAGGCGTTGGATGTCAGCCAGTAGCGTCACAGCGGCGTCACATGACTCCTCTTCATGGAAGCCTTTCTGACTGAGAAAGGCTTCTCTGCTCCGCTAACGTCCGAGGAAACGACATTCCGATCGTCTCAATGCTGACAGAGTTCCCTGAGAGTCAAACACTTTCATTTGGAGTTGGAATGGGCATCAACTCTCATCATTCTCGTTGAGCCATTCGTTTCAGCTGCTATGACTCTGTGTCTATTTGCGGCGTTTGACTTTAAATATATCCGATTCGGTGAAATCCGCCATAAACCGCCCAGCTGCGGCTAAAACGTCCAAAGACAGAGTCTCACTCGGGGCTTCGGTTTATAAAGTTGATGAAAGTGTCCGATCCGGTGCTGCCGCCTCATTACGGTCACTGCGCTGCTTTTGAGGAGCTAAACTTGACGAGTCGGTGTAAAACGGGCTTAAAACTTTTGTGGGTCCACCAGAACCATAAGAATTGGATGATTAAAAAAAAACCATAGGAGTTACAGTTACATCATCATAGTATCATTATGTCATAATTGAACAGTTTTATGACAATAGTGGTTTGGTTACACACTGTAAAAAAGAATTTGGTTTAATTTAAAGTAAAATACCCACACAGCGTTGGTTGCCAGAATTTCACAGTAAAAACTACAGTGACCATGTGGCATAACGGTATAACGGTATATTACCACACACACACACACACACAGTAACCCGATATACTGTTAACTGTTATACTGTTAAATTACAAAAAAATACCTCTAAATCCACAGTATTTCACAAATACACACCGTATTTTCATTTACATCATAGTTTTAAGCAAATGGTTTAAATTGTTAAAGGTTTTTAGATTTGAAAGTTTTACGTAGGCCTTCATTCCAGACTTTATGGCATTTTTCTGTAATTGTTCCATTATTTTATCAAAGGTTTGTATTTTCTCGGTAAAATTCTGTTTTCAGTTTAATCTGTCTGTAAAAAAAAATATGAAGTTGTTTTTTTTCAACGTAATTTTAATGTACAATTCTTACAGTTAACAAAGTATTTAAAAAACATACCAATAATATTATTGGTCATAATTTACTGTAATTTATTTCTGTTTCAATACAATAACCTTACCTAACCTAAAAAAGAAAGTTTACAAGATATATTTTTGATGCTTTTTTACCGTAACAAGTGCTAAACCGTCGCTGAATCTCTTGTTCAGGCAGTATTTTACTGTGAATTATACAGATTTTGTTTGTTTTTTTACAGTTTAGGTATAAAATGGTGAACTCTGTTTTCTCCAGGTGTGCGGTGACAACAGGTAGATTGGTTGACCAGAGGGAGGCAGTAAAAGGAGCGTTTGGTCGCTTCTCTCCTGACAGTTTGCTTTATTGTCCTGCTGTAATTACCCCCTCAGTGGTGAAAGCGAATCAAAGCGGCGACCCCCCCCCCCCCATAATGCAGGAGACCCTTCGGCACTCCACGCTGCAAGAAATGTCTGCTCACACTTCACGTTGCATTGATCTTTTGTTTTGTGTTGAACAAAATCACGCAGGGGTTTTGTTTTTATTTTTTAAGCTTTTTATTTCTGCAGAGTCTGTCATGGGACACTCGCTGATGGGAAATGCCTGATTTGGCGAAACTCCCGACTCGTGCCGCTCCTCCAGTTTGACTAGAAGTTTCCCTCCTTGGATTTTTCTTTCCCCCCCTCCTCTCTCTCTCTCTCTCTCTCATCCTGCCCCCCCTCCTCCTCCTCCTCCTCCTCAGTATAAAGACTGGGTTTCACAGATCAGAGTTCAGCAGCCCAGCGGATCCAATACTCCCACTGCATTTTTTTCTTCTGGCACACAGACACAAACAAATACACGCGCGCACCCACACAGAAACTGACTACACTCCTGACTTCAAATTCGGTAATCAGCCCGTCCTGGAACGTTTTACTTTTTTTTCTCTTCCTGCTGGCGCTCTCCGTTTCTTTGGGACTCGTTTGGATTTTACGCACTGACCGACTAACCCTCCGTGGATCTCCGGCGCTCTCTCCGTGCCGACATGGCGCGATTGTTACTGTGTTGTCTCCTGCTGTTTGTCTCCGCGCAGACGGTGAGTCGCACTGACAGCCCGCTCACAGAAACATTTTACAGCCAAACCTTTGCTCTTCTTCTTCCTCTGTATGGTCCTGGGGAGTGGGAATCTTTGGAGACGTGTGTTTTACGCGCAGCTTGCAGACCCTCTTTTGCAGCTTCGACTATTTTCTGCGGGAATGAAAAAGCACAGATTTTAATTTTGCATACCGTGAATGAATTTTTAACTGATAAATGATTTAATGTAGAGAGTAAAATACCGCAAATATAATCGGTATATGCAGAAACAAAACGGAACACGTGCGTAACGTTTTCCAGAAGTGATCGGACTCTCCTGTGTTTCAGTGCATCATTTCTATTACTATCGTGTAAATTCCGTCATATATATATAAATAAGTTCTAGCATCAGTTGATATGTTCATTTGCGCCCCGTTTCTGACTCTCTCTCTCCCTCCTCTGTTGCCCCTCAGTCCCTCTCCTCCGGGGTCTTTGAGCTGAAGATCGACTCCTTCACCAGCTCCCGCGGCGTCTGTCGCTCCCAGTCCCGGGACTGCCAGATATTTTTCCGCGTGTGCCTCGAGCACTCACAGGACGTCATCAACCCAGAGCCACCGTGCAACTACGGCACCGCGCTCACCGAGATCTTCGGGGCAGACTCCAACTCCATCTCCGGCAGCGCGCCCATCGGGGTGCCCTTTCAATTCAAATGGCCGGTAGGTGATGGAAATCACACCAGTTGCTATTATTTGGCTTCACGCCTCCATAAAATATTATGGTCACACTCAGATTACACTTTTATTTCACTATCACGCATATATTCACTCTTCGGAGAGACGACACTGAACCATGAACGTATGAAATGAAACACAGCGCTGCGTGAATCTGTGCGCAGTCATCGTTAAATTCGTCATTAATGGATGTCTCCTCTAACTGGTTTCAGGGGACTTTCTCTCTAATCATCGAGGCCTGGAATGCAGAGTCTTCAGGACTGGACTCTACAGGTAACCCGGTGATGCTGCAGTGTCGCTGCTTCACCGCCAGGCGGCGACAGCGACGCTGTTTGACAATGAAAACAAACAGGTCTATTGAAGAGAGCCCTGTTTGAATGGATCTATAGTCTGGCTGTGGGGAACAGGTTTGAATATTTTGTAGATGAAGCTGTCATGGTAAATACTTCAGACACACATCAGTCAACTTCTCCCTCTGGATACTGCATCATTGTTGAGATTTAAAACGCTACACACAACCATAAGGATACGGTTTTAAAGAGCAGGGAGGAGGTTTTATCAGTTATTTGGGATCTGACACACATAATAAGATTCTAAAAAAATCTCTCCCTTTATCCCTCAGAGAACCAGAACAACCTCATCAGCCGGCTGGCGACCCGCCGCAGCTTGACCGTTGGGGAGGAATGGTCCCAGGACGTGCACTTTGGCAACCAGAGTGAGCTTCGCTACTCCTACCACGTGGTGTGCAATGAGCTCTATCACGGAGAGGCGTGCTCCGCCTACTGCCGACCCCGAAACGACACCTTCGGCCACTTCTCCTGTGATGACGAAGGCAACCGGCGCTGCCAGGACGGGTGGAGCGGCGAGTATTGCTCTGAACGTAAGTGTCTCCTCCCACCAATAGTCAGGGGGAATGGTCCTTTAAGGCGCCCTCATGTTGATGCATTCTGTTATCTTTTACATCTAATCTAACATTTCACCAAACAGGAAGTTGTGACATTTGACTGCGATGAAAGTTAATTTGAATTTTAAAGCATTTACAGTCAATCAGAGCCTCCATAAATGCAAGCAGGAGTGCCCCCCCCACCATCTCCCCGTTTTTTAACGTTTCTTCAGATTGGGAGGGAGGAAGAGGAGGAGGAGGGGTAAAGAATAGGACCCTTGGCGCTTCATTTTTTTTTTGTCAAGCGGCCTTGAAATTGTTAAGTCAAGCAGTTGTCAACGCCATCGCCGGCCACAGTGGCTGAGGAGGACAAAAAAAGATCTTAGAGCCTCATTCGTTTACAGAGTGTGTGTGTGTGTGTGTGTGTGTGTGTGCGTGTGTGTGTGTGTGTGTTGGCTTTGTGGGCTTTGTTTTGAGCTCAACAATGGGCCCCCGACCCGCCCGCTTTAACAGGGACACGCGCTGGAGCTTAATGTGCGCTGCCTTGCGTGAAAAGAGACGGCATGTGTTGCTTTTGTTGTGTGGGCCAGCTGCTTCGTTCAGCACTTAACAAGCACTTGAAGGGGATGGTGTGTGTGTGTGTGTGTGTGTGTGGGAGAGAGAGAGAGTAGAGAGAAAGAGAGAGAGAGAGAGAGAGAGAGAGAGGCCCTGCCCCGGGGAGAGCAGTTGTTTTGTGATTCGAATGGAGAACATGAGACTCACACTCACATCCATAGTAACATTCTCTTCTTCCTCCCCCTTTCTCCCTTTCCCTCTCTTCCTTTGACTTCCCTCCCTCTCCTCCTCCTCCTCCTCCCATCAGCCATCTGTGCGGCGGGGTGCAGCATGGAGCAGGGTTTCTGCAAGTCTCCTGGGGAGTGTGTGTGCCGGCAGGGCTGGCAGGGCGAGCGATGCGACGAGTGTGCCCGACACCCCGGCTGCCTCCACGGGACCTGCCAGCAGCCCTGGCAGTGTAACTGCAAGGAGGGCTGGGGAGGCCTGTTCTGCGACCAAGGTGGGTCCAGCACTCAGAACAGCCCGGCCCGTCGGGTCGATGCGCAGCTGATGTGCAGCAAAGACACACAAACCTCAGTCAGTTTTGGGTCATACAGAAGACATTTCATATCCGGTGAGACGGTTAAAAGGCTCGGATTCTGACCCAGAGTTTGGTTCTTGAAGCAAATCAGCTCAACCACCGACCAAAAAACAGTGTCAGTAATTCATCAGGCATCTTACCTCTCAGGCTTATCTATAATAAGACAACATGTGAAGATTCCAAAGGTTCGACAACAACAAAAATGAAATGAAAGTAAAGCTAGAGGAGAGGAGGTGAAAATGTATTCATCTATTTATACTGCGGTCAGTGAGGACATTAAATGCATCACGACACGTCACTTCATTTTTTCTTCTTTGCCGTGTTGACAGACATTTTTATCTCACCTTGGGTGGATGTCGACGTAAGTTCAGAGAAAACATGCCAAACACAGACAGAGTGAACACAGAGGCTCCTTCTGGATCCTTTTTTTTTTTTGTTTAAGGTTGAGAAAAAACAAACTTTAAGCCCTGGAGTCTGAAGTCACACTGGCAGGATCCCTGACCCGGGATGGTTGTTGGTTCAGGGCCTTCAAATGATCCTAGAGGTGATGCTGGGCCGATAAAAGATACCAGACGTTGGTGTTTTAGACATTATTTAATGTGCTATATAGAATCTGGGTTAGGGTTCATGCCGGCATAACCTCTGACCCCCTCTTGGTTAAAGTAGCCAACAATCATATTCAAGGATCGGGATCTGAACTCATAACTGGGTTTCCTTGACCAATAAGTATAAAGAATATATATTTAATTAATAATTTATTGGCTTATTGTATGTTTTTAACTCATATCCTCAATCTGGGATTATATCTGTGACAATTTTTCCACATAATCGCATTTCATTTTATATTTCATTATCTTCTTTCCTTGTAAAAACTTTTTTTTGGAACTTTTAGAACAACAGTACAATGCTATTGTACTGTAAAAAGATATTCCGGTAGCGCTCCATGATGCCGCCATCTTACCAATGCAGAGATAAAAAACAAAAAAAGTACATCTATATTATTATTGTGCTATAATAATATAAAAAAAAAGACAAATCTGTGTGGTTGAACAAAAAGTTTTAAATATAAAAAGTATCGCAAAACATATCCTTGATTCTTAAATATTGGTCTTTCCTTTTTCCCAACTTTTAAATAAACTTTTACAGGTAACCGTCTCTGTGCCTCATGTAAATATTGCAAACAGACGTGAGTTAAAAGTAAGATGCATTAACAGATATTGCACAGTCTATTATTTATTAATTATTTATATTTGTAGAAGGAAATTATAGTTTGTGTAAAGGTAAAAGTAAACATTTGTTTCGAAGGATGTAAAAGATAATATCTGGTTAAAAATCTCTCTCAGGTTATTGGTGACGCCTGTAGAGTAAAATCTTTACAGCTGCTTGTTTACAGATTTATAAAGTTTAGATTATTTGTGTTTGCTTAAACACAAATGCAATGTCAAATTATAGATGACGTAACCATGTTTAGTCAGCAGCATTGACTTAAATGGATAGTTGATAATCGTCTGCGTATGAACGAATACGAAAAACAACGGTTTATCCCCGCTGACATGAATGGACCTCTTTCACCGTAAAAACCCTGCTAGTTTTTTTTTTTACCACAGAGAATCTCCTGCAATGCTAGAAACCCTTAAAAAGCTAAATAAAAACTCACCTTTGACCCGAAACTTATTGTTTAGATATTTCACAATGTGCAGCAATCGCGTCTTGTAGGCTTCCCTAAAATACATTAAAACTTTTCAGGATGTTTAAGGTGGTGCCAATCAATCAAGGAGTAAATATCGGAGGCTGCAGGGATTTTAAATGCTTCCTTAGAATGTCAGAACATCACAACAGGTTCAAGGTAGAAGTTCAAACTATCTCCTGACCTGTGCGGAGGAATCCAGATAGCTGTTCTAAAATTTGACGGGATATCATGACGAGATAATGAAGATAATAATAATGGTCCTTACCTGGTGAAGTAAAGAGAAGAGTCTATAAACACGAGCTGACGGCGTGAAGTTACCTGCTATGTCATCAATCACCTACAGGTGATAAGAATGACTTAGATTTTTGAACTAGTACTTTGGTAATGTACTCATAGAGTTAGAGACATTTTTATAGCTTAGTGTAATCGTTTGATTTTGCATAAAGTTGTCTGGTTCAATTGACTTGTAATTTTTATACATTTATTCATATGTTGGGAATTATTTTGTGGAACTGAAAGCCATCCGTTTTTATATTTTAATAAATCAAGTTGTTTTTTTTTGTCAAGTCATAAAATGTTCGGAGTCATTAAATGTTCTGAACTGATGGGAGGTTTTTTTTTTGGACGCCGTTAAAAATGCATCTGTCTGGAATTAGCGATGCACAAATGTTGGCGTTTCTCAGACGGGCAGCTCCTTTCTTTGGTCTCCTTGATTCACGATCCCTGACCGTTTAAATGAATAAGAACAAGTCTTCCAGCTGACAGGTTCATTCTACCAAAAATAAGTTACCGGCCATCGTTAACAGCAGGAATCTCCGTAGAACCAGAACCTTTTGTGTTTCCTTGTAAACCGTGATTTAAAATCACATCTTTACTTACCCTGTAGTTTAATGTCAGATGGCTACTGAACAAAGAGTCGTATGTATTTGTTACGACTAACAGGAAGTTGTTCACCGTCCTGGCTTCATAGGCGGCTTCAGGTAGAGCGGAGGAGGCCCAGCGCACACTGGACGCCGCTCTAGGCTCCGCCCAAATCCGGGACCATCTGAACCGCCTTAGAAAGACTGACATGCTTCTTAAACGATTTGCCAGCCGGAGAACAGGGTACAGTAAAAGATATTAATATTAGATATTAGATTATTGTCAAAGTTTCCGTGGAAAGGATTTGAAAACAAACACTATGAAGTTTTCTGCTGGATCGGATCCGTTTCTGCAGAAAACACATTTTTGTTGCATAAAAACTCAAACAAACCAAACCTCCATCCTCTCCAAACATCTCACCTCAACTTCTTGAGACATAATAAGTTAAACATTATTATATTATATATAATAAGCTGGCTGCTGATTTTGCCGACTCGGCGTCTTCATTCATTGGTCTCTAGAGGACGGGGTTTTAACTGCTTGCGAGAAAACAGTTCCACCGATCCGCCAACCATGATAGATGTGATCTATCCTTCGATCTCCACCTTCATCCAAAGAAAAGACGCCACCGAACGTGGCTCCTGTTTACACGACATGTGCTTTAACCCCGACCTTTTCTCATCCTTAACTCCAGACCTGAACTACTGCACCAACCACCGGCCGTGCCAGAACGAAGCCTCCTGCACCAACACCGGCCAGGGCAGCTACACCTGCGCCTGCCGGCCCGGGTTCACCGGCAAGAACTGCGAGATAGAGACCAACGAGTGCGAGTGCAACCCCTGCAAGAACGGCGGCAGCTGCAAAGTGAGTCTATGCAGAAAAACTTCTAGATCATTCCGTCGTTTCTCCAAGAGAGACTAAATAAAAGCAGGACGCCTGAGACGTCTTCACCTCCCTACCGTCTTTTCTCCTCCAGGACTTGGAGAACGACTACTCCTGTGCGTGCCCCCAGGGCTTCTATGGGAAGAACTGCGAAATCAGCGCCATGAAGTGCGCGGACGAGCCGTGTTTCAATGGCGGAACCTGCGTTGAGAATGTGGCCGGCGGGTACAGCTGCCGCTGCCCGCCGGGCTTCATGGGCTCCAACTGTGAGAAGAGGGACGACAGATGCAGGAGCAGCCCCTGCGCCAACGGTACGAACAGTTTACAATCAACCTCATTCTGTCGCATAAATCAACCTGCAAAGATTCTACAGCCAGATTCCTGCGGTCTGCCTTTCCTGGGTGGAGTCAGCAGCTTCAGAGTAGATCACACAATAAGAGGAGGTTCTGATGAGGGAGCCCTAGAATACGCCTCTCTAGCCACGGAGGGAGAACAGAGGAAGATGTCGGACTTTAGTCTGGTCGCATATTTAACTGGGATAACTGGGAATTCATGTCGTCTTCAATATCAACAGACGCTTTGCAACTGCCATCGGTTAGTCTGCAAGGAAATCGACCGCGCACCACTCATTACCTCCGCCTTTCATTCGCCGTTGAGGTCAGAATGTAGCCGTTTGCATCTGGTCTGCGGCTCTGGTCCCGGAATAAATCTGATGCAGGCTATAAAAGAGTAAAGACAAAGGAGCACGCATGTGAGGGACTCAAAAATTCCAGTCAGTACTTGTCGGCCAGATTCCATTCTTACCTGAGCAACAAGACAACAACTGGCAGACAGCCGCCCATTCAACTACTTCCTGCAATCAGCTTGCCCTTCATTTGCAGTGATGCACCGCTAGATGTTTGATGCATTGTTAGAGCATGTTTTGTAGCTGGCATGCACAAGTTGTTGTGCCCTCGGGCAGAGGAAACGGATAAGGGGTATAGTTTTGAGGGGGTGAAAGGTTCTGCTGAAATCGCTGATCACAGCAGGACATTAAAGTGTGGCAGTAGTTTACCTGTGATTTGTTTTCTTCATTATAGAAGCTGGTCGCTGCTCAAAAGTCTTTCCAGTGGTAGCTGTAGGGTTAATGTAGTGTTAGTGTACGCCAACAACAACATATACAGATAAGTTTGAGTTTTATGTGGTGGCTGCAGATGCAGGTTATTTCTTATCTGCTGCAGAAATGTGACAGAAGACGGGTCCAACTGCTGCTGGTAGGACGTTATAGTCTTTGGTTGTAGTATGAAGGTAGTAAATCTGTTTGTAGATCTTAACCTCTGCCTTTCAACAAGCTTTATTCACACCCTGATGTGAATTCAACCCAACAGTTAGTCATTCACTGAGACGCCGCGGTTCCACTTTGAACCGGTGTACAAGAACCCGCTGGATTAAAGGCATATATTATTATATTATAGTGTGATATAATACTGTAATGGACAAGAAGGACATAATCGTTCTCACATCTAAATTTTTACAATCTTCTTCTGTCTAATCTGCGTCGTAAACTTATTGCAGCGTCAATCGGGTCAACACAAGCCTCGGGTAGATGTGATGGGTTTCCACCGCCACCGGTAAAAGCTGGGATGTGATCCGATCCGTTTGTTCGCGTTTATAAGCAGGATAACTCAAAGTCGTTTCAATGGATTTCAATGAAATGTTGTGTAAAGGTGGACCTCATGGAGCAGAACATGAGATTAGATTCTGATGGTGATCCGATCCATGGTATGGATCCAGTATGCTTTTAATTAGTCCTGCAGTGGTGACAAAATGACCCGCCCTCCCCTGTCTCTGATTGGCTTGACCTTTCTCTCGTGGTTTTCCGGTGAGGGGAGGGAAGAGCTCACCCTTATGCCAGTCCAGTCAGAGGTGGAGAAGGGCGGTGCATTAGTGGATCAGTGAATTATCTTGGCTGAAGGATGGACCGTCCGGTTAGCTTCTAGTTATTAATGGGGAGAACTGTACAGGTTAAACAGCAGCATGTAAAGTAATCTAAATAATACATTATCATTTATTTAAATTATTTTACAAGCTGAAACCTTTAAATTATGAACACATGAATAAATAATCCATACATTACCTGTACCTGCTGGGTGGAAGAAGGGGGGGGGGGGATCTTATATCTTATATGAAATATTCTGCATAATGAGGACTTTTAATTTCTGTATTCTTTTGTTATATTACCATGCTAATACTTTAAATTGTATTTCTAAAGACTTGTGTTCCCAAAGATAACCTGTGTCCTGTAGAACATCAAAGGAATGTCCATAAACAACATTCCTGTTCTTTAAAACTGTTATAGCACCCAAACCAATAAATCTTGTTTACGTAGAGAGAAACTTTGTAAACGTCATCTGCAGGCATCTTTAGAAGTACGTCGTTTTTGTTTTTTTTTCCAACTCTTAAATCCTCCCGTAGTGTCTGCGGCGACTCACTCGGTGTCTCCCTACTTAATTTCGTGGTTCAGTTCTTACATCTTGACTTATTATTCCTCAGATGAGGACGGTTCTAAATGACGTGAGACTTGTCCTTCTCCTGGGCACCCGGCAAAAAAAAAAAAACATATACAAAGTATTAGTTTGTCAATGATCCCTTTCACGGATTATAATGCCGTAAATTCTGAGGCTATCCTCTGAATCCACTGGCTATTCATTGTATGATTGTTTACTTTTGAATAGTGCCGATTATAAAATATATGCCCAGTTTATCTTAAATGATCTTCATCGGTTTCAGTGAGCTGGTTCCATCAGTCTGTATAGTAGTGCATCATCTGCGTACACGGCTACCTCGTATCTCCTGCTGGCATTATGAGTAAAACAAGAAGTGGACCGATACTTGAACCCTGTGGAGTGCCTCGGCCGTCCCTGCATGGGTTACATTGACCTACAACCCCTGCACGTAGACTGGAAACATACATTTAGACCAGTTCAGTGCATTGGAGCTCAAGTTACTTTGGATTAGAGCAGAGGGATTACTAATGATCATTTCCAGACAGTGCAGCAGGTTCAACATATTGCAGAAAAAAGAAATTCTGTTATGTTAAGTTTTTTCCACACGTCTTCATTGATTTCAAACAAATGCTGAAATCCAAGTTCAAATAACTTGCTGAAGCAATTTCACAAAAAAAAAAAATCAGATCCGACTTCCGCTCCCTGTCTGAATGTTTAATTTTGACATCTGAGACGGACGTAGCTTGTAAAACGAAGTCAGAGCAGTTTGCGATTTATTGAACATAATGGCTTGTAATAAATATAAGAAAAGTGACGATTGCTTTGGTTTAAAGATGACTCAGAGACGAAAGCGTTGGAGCTGGTGTGTGCGAAGTAACGTCCTCGTACGAGTCTTAAACCCTTTTGACAGAGAGGAAGAAGCTTTTAGTTGTCACATACAATCATACAAGTAGTAAAATAGTTTTTTTCTGCATTTAACCCGTCCCTGAGAAGCAGTGGGTGGTCATCTGCAGCACCACGGGAGCAAATTAGGGTTCTCGGACATGTTGACTGCTGGGCGTGAACCGCTGTCCTGCTGATCTTCCGATTGAGAAAATTGCTGCTCCTCCCACTGAGCTACAGCCGCTTGCTTCACGGCAGTCGATGTCGTTGGAGGGTGAGGAGCTCCTGGTTCTGGCGCCATCGCTCCTATTTGTAGATTTCTCTGCCTGATTCTTTTTTCGAGTTAGCCGCCAACCGCCATTAGCTGCCATCACGTCTTCCGATTCTTTATTGCACACATGCTCTCCATATTTATAACGATATTAATAATGATGCCACCACCAACCTCCTGTCCCACCGCCTCAAGTTTTCAGACGTCCGATTCAACTCTGTTACTGCCTCCACCGCAGTCACAGAGGAGTCGAGGTCAGTTAGCGGACTTAATAACGCCTGGATTTTCCTCATAGACAGCTGGCACAGCAGCCCCGCCTTAAACAGGTCGCCTGATGTTTGTTATTAATGTTCTTGTTCCTATTAAGGGTCTGATGAAAAACAAAGTTGGTTTTTTTTTAAGTCAAAACTTTTTTTCCATGACGTTTATGGTGGAACTTATGATGATGATTTCTTTTCTATTCCTCAACTTGGCAGTGTGTTAGCATGCAACCCAGCTGCTAGCATCCTCATGTCCACATTGACCGGAATAAGAATGTGTTCATCCATGAGGTCAGAAATATGATGACCCATCAAACCTAAAGGGACGGCATGAGTTCAGTTCACCTCCCACCACAGGGGCTTTTGATGGTCGTAATAACGGGGGGGTCATGACCTTGTCCCTCATCAGTCAGACGTTAAACGTCGCCGGTGATGAAGAATTGTCGAGATTTATTTCAGGGAGGGTTAGTGCAATATTTGTTGTTATTATTAATTTTTTTTATGATTGATAACTGTTTGGTTGTTTCATGTGTCGCCCCATCCATTCATCCATTCATCCATTCATCCATTCATCCATTCATCCATTATCTGAAGTCGCTTGTCCTGTTCATGGTTGCTGAGGGGCTGGAGCACATCCCAGCTGAAAGTGGGTTGGAGATGGTGCTCACCCCATTCTTTGCGGTTCGGTGGGGTTGCCGTCGCTCCGCGCCCATAGTCAGCTTGGATCGGCTCCAGCCCTACACGACCTTGAACAGGATAAGCAGTTTTGCTCTTTTGAGTCAAGGCTTCTCCACAACCCCTCACTTTATCCGTCACCACCCGCATTCCTTCCACGCGTCCTTGACACTGAGTCATTCTTCTGCTTCTCCTGACGAGGCGTCGAGCATTGGATGGTTGATTTGTTTTTTTTTTAAAGTATACGATCCATATTGTTGAACTGACACATGAATTAAACTGGATCTCTGATAATTCTACTCTCTGACCCGGCACCAAGCAGAGCGGTCGGGTTATGACGTGTGTAGTAACCACGACATGTGAACAGAGAGTTCTTTGACTTTTTGGCGTCGATTTCTTTCTTCTTCTTCATATCCAAACATATTTGTCATGTCGTTTACACTATTATAACTACTATAACTTTTAGAACTAGTAGAACTAATAAAACTAGTACAACTATCTTTGATGGTGCCGCTCGGCTTTATGCTCGTTTATGCTCGACCTTAAAAACCTATACTGGATTGTTTTTAAAAGTTCATCTTTCCATTTGTGTTCCAGTGTTCACCATACTTATTCTCTTTGGAGTATTCCATTTATGTCATTATTATTTCATGTTTTGATCACGTAGGCCTTAACCCTTTGGATCCTGAGACCAGGGCGGCGTGTTTGGGTTCAGTGTATGGACACAGCATGTTACGGTGAAGAAATGAGTGACGGGTCGCGGAGGTGTCAGAACATGAACATGACACCAAACGTTGGCGTGTTGAACATTATTTAATGCGGTAAATGAAGGTTCAGCGTTAACCCTAACCCTAACCTGACCTCAGACTCCAGAGGGTTCTGATAACATACCTGTGCTCGATCTCTGAGGGCGAGATAGACATGAAGGAGATCTAACACTGGAAATAGATTTGGGTCGTGTCGCCATAATCCATCAGGACAGGAGAAATGTTTACGAACACAAGCAAGAAGAGACACAAGCCGATCCCATCTATTTGGGTTTGTTCTGCGTGTTTGGGTTAAAAGCCTCACATCAGACATCCGTGACTGGCAGGAGCCTCTGAACGTGTCTTATCACCTCCTGTCTGACAATACAAACATTTCTATTAATGTTGCTTGTGTAAACAAGCCTGTTTTTAGCAGTCAGCCTGGAGTCAGTCTCTCTCTCTTTCTCTCTCTCTCTCTCTCTCTCTCTACCTGGTTGTTCTCGTCCTCTGCTGGAGTCTTGGCAGGAGTCCAGCGCTGACGGCTCTATCAGGCTGAGAACTGTCCCATGGAGATTCACATCCCATGTCCCTCTTGATATGCCTTGTTGTTTTCTTGTCAGCCTCGCCAAGATGATTTTACAAGACCTCTTGCCAAACAGAATGAGAGCAGTGCCATGTTCCCCGTTTGTCTAATTTACTACTAATTCTACTCTCTTTGCATCACTGGGAGTAGATCAACTGATTTTTTTTTTCCATCCTGCCAGCCAGACATTACTTGACATTACTCGTTCAGGCGGCAGAAGTTTTCTTTTCACCACTCATTTTATAATTTGCTCAATCCCATCCAGTCAAAATTTTTTATTATTATTACTATTATTTATTTATTTTTGTTCAGATTGAGTTTAATAAGAGTTTAGGCGTCTTTTTAGTCAAAGAAAAACGGAAGTATTACGTGTTAGTTTAGGAAAAGGGTCGACATTTTTGTCTTTTTCAGGTTAATTTTACCATTTTAGTCAAGCTAGTATCTTGATCTACTCTCTGGTCTACTCCGTTCTACTCTTATTTCACTTATTCCACCTGGTGTGATGAAGTCACTTATAGGAAAACATCCAGACGTGGAACATGTTCTGATTTACATATATTTATTTTGAACAATGCCTACTTCCAAGCCATTTAAAGTTTGACAATAGGTTGAGATTCTTTCAGCCCAAAGACCTCTAATCATGTAAGATACAAAAAGATATTCCACATCTCTTCCTATCTTACATTTCCTTAATTGAATTCAATTGATTTTTTTTTTTTATTCAATACATTTCTTTGCTAATTGTGTCGGACAGGGAGAAGTCTCCAAAATGTTGTCCTTGAATTCCTCAACGCTAAATAACGTTCATCTGGCGGTTTTCTTGTCTGATGAAATTCTACCACCAAAATGTTGCAACGAATGAATATTATTTATTGCAAGTTAGTAAGTCCTGCAGTCTTTACCCAAAACGGAGCGCGGCACGGCCCCCAACAGTTTCCTGAGAATTCAAGCTCAGGCGTTGCTCAACATCTTTCAGGTCCTATCACATGCGTTCTCATTCCACCATCTCAATGGAGCGGGAAGACGCTCCATAGTGGTGATCTTACCTCATCTGGTGAAGCACAGGGAACAGGACTTTTGCACGGGCAGCAGAAATAAAGAAGAACTGGACAAAAATAACAAGAGCTTTTGAGGAATGTTTTACTTCGGAACAACCGTCTTGTCTCATCTTGTAGAGCCAACACTATTGGGTTTGGATTTCCTTGTGGATTTGTGGGGGAGACAAGACCCTATCTTTACCGCATGTGTCTAGCATTTGTTGAGCAAAGTGGGCTTTTGGAGCGGTTTTTGGTCTCCCGAGACCTGAGCAGAACTCAATGATAATGGAAAGCCAAGCCTGCAGAATCGTATTCCTTGGCCCACCGTCATAATTACCCCCTGGCTTTGTGCTGGGCCGCTCCTCGGCAAAACTGGTTAGCTTCCACAACCGAACCGGGGTTGGGCATGCATGGAAGGGTCTCGCTTCTGTGGCTCAATTGATAGAGGGGTCGACTTATCTGAGGCCCGGTGGTTTGATACTCGGCCCCTCCGGTCCGCATGTCCAAGTGTCCTTGAGGAAGATACTGAACCCTTAGTTGCTCCCAGTGGCTGTTCTGTTGGTGTGTGAACGATGGCGTCAATGGTTACCGCTCCTGAAGAGTCAGGTGACGCCTTGGTCATCGCTGTGTGAATGTTTGCGAGACAAGATTAAAAAAAAAGTTGTAACTTTTAAACTACTTTTCCATCACCAACTATCTTGCATGATGGATTTTTTCTGATTGAAGGACCCGACGAAGAAGATGGACCCGGCTTTGTCGAAGCATAAGGTAGCTTTATGAGTAGTTAGTGAGAACCGGGTTCTCGGACTCTCCTCTCAGTCCAACACAAGAACCGAGTCCACAGAGAAGCAAAACTCTGCAGAAGGTTTTCGCCAACCAGTTTTCTGCTCTGTGGTTCCTTGTTGGTTCGCTTCCACAGCCGGGATGCGGATGTTTGAGCAGGTGTCCATTCCTTCAGGGTTGGGGACTTTTTAGTTAAATTAAATTACAGAGAGTTTTCGTAAAGTTTTAGACCCACCTTCTTTTGTCAATAATATTGCATCTTAATTTAGTCACAGTTGGTGATTAATGATATCAGCGTCATCGTAGTCATGGAAAAAAAGGTGACTTATGAACATTTTTCCTCATAGTTTTATGTTAATGACGTTAATTCTATGTGGCAGACACCTGGAACTCTCTGCTGGGAAACAATCTGACATTTTAAACGTGGCGACGGTCCAGAATGCGTCCTCTCTTATCCTTTCCGTTGGTTTCAACTCATCTCTGATGTCTGACGTTCAAACCATCTGATGAACGCAGGTCGGCTTCCAGATCAGTCGTTACACAGTTCTGATGAAGACACATTTTAGTTTGATATTTCTTCTGAAGTATAAGCGAGCTTCAACAAGTCTATAAGCTGATTTTCACAATGTTTGAACAGAAAGGGCAAATGAACGATTATTTGTTTTAGCAATGCAACTTGTGTGTTGGGAAATTTCAGATGCAAACCGGTTCTCAGGCTTCGGCCACCTTTCTTCGGGCCAGGCCGGGTGAAACTGTCCAGAACTTTTGTTAATGGAAGCAGACAAATTATCTGGACCAGACGGCTCCACAGATAAAAAAAACTTTATCCCTGAGTTTAACACTTAACATGCAGTTATTGCAGGACTTGCTGAGTGGAGTCGTCTCTCGGGGTTCGGTCCGCCCTCAGGTCCTCATTACTGTGTGGAAACAAGCATTTATCTCCAATCTGCAATCATTCCTGCCTCTCGGCGAGTCGGACCGCAGCCCCACTCGGTTTAACCAAATATGGATCTGACTCACCCGTGTCTTTGTGCATCTTTAGCCTGGAGTTTGAGCTTCGGTGTGTCGGCCTTGCAGTCCCCGTTGAACCTTCTTCGCCGCGAAACACATGGCTCGTTAATAATAACAAACCTTTAAATCATTTTTGCAATTAAAAGAGAGGACGATGTTATTTCTTCACAAACCCCTCTGGGGGTTAGTTCAGTTAATAGTTTACAGTTAGCGCCACGTACATGGAAAACATCTCTTTAAGATGTTTCGTATCACGCACACGTTTCTCTCATACGATAAGAGAGAGAATGTAATTAAGACATTTATATTGTCCCTCTATCTTATCATTATCTTCCTCCAACAGGTCTTCTGTTATTGAGCTCTGGGGACTGGGAATATGTGCCAGCAGTTAAACCGCGCAGGTGTAGCCTAAAGAAAAATGGACGCCTTTCTTTTTCTTTCCTTTTTATTCAATATCATTTTACCCTAACTCTTATTCCTGTGTATCGGTATTTACCTTTTAGATTCAAACCCCGTTTGTAGGACTTTCAAGAGCCTTAAAAGATGTTTTAAACTCTGTTCAGGCTGACAGAGACAATCTGGCATCCCCCAAGGAACTGTTCCAGGTCCCCTTACATTTAATTAAATATCGCATTTAAATCTGTAGATAAGATTCTCTCTTCTCAGTAATGTTATCTCAAAATTTACAACTCCATAACAAAAGTACAACACAAGCTTGCCATCGGTAGTAGCTCTATTTCGGGGACAGTACGTAGGGTGATACTAGTGTTTACTAGGTTTAGGGTATTCTTCTCTCTTTTACCCTTCAGCTAGTGCTTTCCACACATTAGCGTGCATTCAGCCGTCCTTTTGCACTTCTAACATCTCTCTCTAAGACGGAACTGAGGGTTTCATAATCCACTGTAAGCAGGATGATGTTGTTGTAAAAAAAAACAAGTCTGAATTGTACTCTTATTACACTTAATAATGTGAACAATATGTTGTATCAGGAGTTTTTCTACTCAAGACAACCCAGACATTATGCTGTTAAACAGCATGTAGTCTCCCCTAAAAAACCTTTTTCTGTAAATATATTTAAAAAAAAGTTATTCCAGTAATCACCTGTTCATTAAAAATAGTATAATTTGGCCAAAATGATCAAAAACATGAAGAGTGTACCTTCAGACGGCCTTAAACACTCACCAGAGTCCAGTCATCCTGTTTGTGTGCGCCCACGTTCCTGCAAGGTTTCCTATATTACACAAACAAGATTAGCTCGTTCTCATGGGATTCTCACATTGTCGCGTGCTTCCAGATTGCAAAATGAATTTCCTGCCATTACAAAGCAGATGAAGACGTTGCTGAAGGTGAAATCAGGATCATGGAAGGATAGTACTGCGAGAATGCATGAATAGGACACGAGTTTCCGCTCACAGCCTCATAATCAATGTTTCTAGAAAACCTTCACACCTTGCTTCATCTATTCAGCTCCGTTTTGGTGAAAAATGGATCTTTTATTGCAGGGATTTCCCGGAGATGACTTTTATTCTGCTCCGGTTTATTCAATGCTTCATATATTTTGCAAAAATTGTGTTCGATAGGTTTTATTTTCTTATATTTCCTTCCGTTGCAACCTGCCCCAAAAAGCAAATCTTCTTCTTTGTCTTCTGACTGCGGATCATCTGGTTCCATCCATAGTTACCGCCGGTACCCTGCGGGTTAAAAATGACCGTGGCGGTCGTTTGTTAACCCGGGCCCCGACCGATCCGGTTTGGAAATCAGTATTTTGTTCCAGATATTGGATTTGGCATAAGTTTTACGCCGGACGCCTTTCCTGACCCAACCCTCCTCACTTATCCAGGTTTGGGACCAAAACAAGATGTACACCGCCAGAACCCGGCTGCAGAGGCTTGTTCTGGTTCTAGCTCAAATAGCCAATAAAAAGCTAATTTGTCCTCGTTTGATTAGATTATCATATGATTATAGATAAACGCTTGAGACAGAGATTAAAACTAATGTGTTAAATGTTGTTACTCATTAAACAGAAGACCTGTTAATGGTAAATGGACTGTACTTATAAACACCAGTCACTTATAAACACGAGTCACTTATAAACACGAGTTACTTATAAACACGAGTCACTTATAAACACGAGTCACTTATAAACACGAGTCACTTATAAACACGAGTCACTTATAAACACGAGTCACTTATAAACACGAGTCACTTATAAACACGAGTCACTTATAAACACGAGTCACTTATAAACACGAG
>VRLP01007513.1:0-21408 GCA_009660295.1 Lophius piscatorius | reverse complement strand
TTAATTAACATTGTTGGTTTTTTGGTAAGGCTTTTATATAGTTATTATTTTATTTTTTATTTATGCTTTTATCTGCTTTTACTTTGTAGCACTTTGAGATTTGATGCAAATGTAAAGTGCATTATAAATTAAATGTATTATTATTATTATTATTATCTGCTGTTTCTGCTGATCGCCTCAGTCCAGATATTAGTCAGAGTACAGGTTGTAAGAGGTCGAGATGGATTCCATCAAGTAACGCCTTACTCCTGAAGAAAACATCTGTGGAAGCTGAAGCTTGGGCGTCGTTGGACATTTCAGACGGATGAAGTTCAAACAGCTTTATTAAAGCCACCGGGGATTATCTATTTAAAACTGCATGAACAGTAGACGAGGAAAATTAACGAATAAAAATGTTCTAGGGAGCCGACGCATTACGCTGAGGCATAAAAGGGGTAAATACTTTTATATTAATAACGGGATAATGACCTTAGAGAGGATTTGAAAGAATTAAAAATCAGACAGGCATAGAGAGAAAAGGGACAATTAAAAAGGATTGTAGAGGATCTGGAATGATCTGGAATAGCGGCTAGTTTTACATAGAGGTAAAATAAAGAAATATCATAATAGCAATAAGCAAAATGAACAAATATAGAACCCAATTATTTCTAGGGTGTCACCACTTCCTCACTTTCATTGTGTCGGTTGCACCTCCTAACTGCATTAGGACACACAAAGAGAGGACTATGAGGTCCATAAAGTCCACAAAGGCTTGGTTTCAAGTATCCTCACTTATGTTAGCTAATGCTAGGTATCATCATCAAAACTAGATAACATCTGCCAAAATAGCTACGGTTAGCAAAGCTAATCTTCTTACTAAAGCGGTTAAATAGCTTCAGTCAAAGGTCTGGTTTCGCTTTCGATGGATAGAGCTAGCTAATTTCGATCTTCGCTACAGTTCGCTCATTTCAGCGATCTTCGCTACAGTTAGCTCATTTCAGCGATCTTCGCTACAGTTAGCTCATTTCAGCGATCTTCGCTACAGTTAGCTCATTTCAGCGATCTTCGCTACAGTTAGCTCATTTCTGCTATATTAGCTGAAGTATCTTAAGTATCTTAAGTACCTTAAAGGTGTGCTTTCGCCTATCATTGCTATGTTTTTGTTCCTTTCAGCCAAATTATCAATTACCGATTATCGCTGAAGTCGGCAAATTAAAGATATAGCAGCAATAGCTAGAGAGCTAAAGCTACGGGCTTGACTCCGGAAGAGGTCCCAGAACTTTCTAGAGATGTCGCCACACGTCACCCGACCAGAATCTAAGAGAGGATCTCTGGCGGAATATTAAGAATTGTACTTTCTCCACGTAAAGCCAGGAATATTACCGGAGGAACGGGAAACCTTTGTCCGTGTGGAACGAGCTAAGATTCCTCAGAAACGTTGGCAGAAGCTGATGTGTTGTTATGCGTGAGTCCGAGAGACGCCCATCATTGAGGGCTTGAATAACTTAGAGACTATAACATCGATGAAAACAGCCTTTTTTTTTTGTTCTATTGAGTCAAATCATCGGAATTTGTTACACTGAGCTCTTTAGTTGTGATCCGGTTATTGGAAGCAGCTGAGAAATATTAGATTTCGCCAATAATATGAAGTTTGGGTTGAATTATTTTTAACTCCCCCCCGTGTGTGTTCCTCCTCTCTGCGCTCTGAGCTCTTCTTCTACAGCGGGTGACACATTCCTTCTTACTGCACCCTTGTGCATTCTGACCCTTGTCCAACATCCGCTTTAAAGCACCAACTGTTTATTTCTCTGCTGCTGAAAATACAAACTCCTCCATTTCTTCCATTTTGAACCACAAGTGTTAAAAAAGACTCATCTTAAGTTGTCAGCCTTAAGTTTGAAAGTATACTTGTGAGGTTTTGCTGGAGAGGTACTGAGAATGACTGACTTTCCCAGCCTCTCTCTGTATTCTCTTATCGACCAACTTCTCAGCTCTGGGGAAGACGTCGGTGGAGAGCGAGGCCTTCTCCACACCTGGAGGGGCTACTCCTACAGCATCACCCCCGAGAGGCTGCTCGTCTCCCGGCCCGTCCTTCAGGTGGCCTTGGGCTCACGGCACGGAGTTCTGCTCGTTGAAGGTACAAAAACTACAAAAAAAACTTAAATGATAGGAAACGAGGTCGAGATTAGAAAAGAACCCCGTTGGATTCAGCTGCAATAGAACATTTCGTACAACAGTGTGACCATATGTTTTGTTTTGTCCAAAAGTTCGCACCATCTACAGCACCGCTAGAGTTTTTACGCCGTCAAACAGTTGTTGTTACCGTGGTTACTGCTTGTCTGCTTACCGCAAATCCCGCCAAACCAACGATGTTCCCTGCATAGTTTTCGGTAGTTTTGAACCTTCCCAGAGACGAAGTTTTTCTCAAAGTCTTCGAAGGTTTAAGTTCGGCTACAGCAGGAAAATTTGAAATCTAACATGTTCTTGAGCTCGTTCCTCTTTGACCGTCCTTCTGTTGTTGCTCCTGATTCAGGAGGACAGGTTTTCAGTGTTGGCGATCTGCCATGGAAACAGAACCAAGTGCCCGTCCAGGAGACGCCCACCCTGGAGAGCGCGCTAAGCGGCCAGCGGGTGCTCGCCGTTGCGGCTGGGAGCTTCCACAGCGGGGCGGTGACGGAGGATGGTGGCGTCCACATGTGGGGCGATAACGGCTCGGGTCAGTGCGGCCTGTCTGGTCTTGTCACAGTCCCCAACCCTACTCCGGTCGCTTTGGTGGACTCCGACACCAGTCCCCCGCAGACGGTCCCGGTGTTGGAGCTGGACTGCGGGGAGCAGCACACTCTGGCGCTGTCGGCCCAGCGGGATGTGTGGGCGTGGGGTAGCGGTTGCCAGCTGGGCCTCAATACGACCGTCTTTCCCGTCTGGAAACCACAAAAAGTCCAGCATCTAGCGGGCAGGTATGTTCTACAGGTGGCCTGTGGGGCTTCACACAGCCTGGCATTGGTGCGCTGCCTGGGCCCTCAGGACCTCCACCGGCCCCCTGTGGACAAATGTAGGCAGTGCAACCAGCTCCTGTACACCATGACGGACAAAGAGGATCATGTCATCATCTCAGACGGACACTACTGCCCACTCGGCGTAGAGCTCACCGAGGACGATAGCCTGCTGGAGTCGCCTGCTTCCTTACACGGACTCAAAACATCTCCATCTGAGCCGGTCCTCCCCTCCCATACCTCCATCGAAGCGTGTCCGGCCTCTGCTCAAGGTTCTGACCCCTTCCCCGACGCAACTCAGCAGCAGGTCTTGGAGACGGGGGTCTTGGCGAAGGAAGCGCCGCTAACTTCAGAGTCTTCGGACTCCTCGGCTCAGTCCAAAGGTACTGTGGCTTTGGGGGTGAAGAGCTCACAGTATCCAGATGAGCAGGCTGTCAAGGACTACCTGAAGAAGCTGTCGGAGAACTCACAGGCTGGGCAGGCGGGTAACGCCGCCGCTGGAGGACCGCCCACTCTGCTGGTGAGTGAATATCAAAAGTTTTAGACTGATGGATGGACTGATGGATGATTTTCAATCAAATCATCTTCACCTGGAGGAGGTGATACAGGAGGTGATACAGGAGGTGATGCAGGAGGTGAGGATGCAGGAGGTGATGCAGTAGGTGATGCAGGAGGTGACACAGGAGGTGATGCCATCTTGATGATGTCAATGTTGTCGATGCTGGAGATCAAGTCCTCGGTCAGCAGAACTACCACAAACGTTATTCTACACAGTTGTTGTGGGAAGGACCAGTAGGACTCTCCATTTGGACCAGTAGGATAGCCATTGAACCCAGAGAGGGATTTTGGTTGCAATACCACCAATGTCCACGAGAGGCAGCAAATACTGCAGCCTTTGGCGGGAACATAAACCAGTGTTTGAATTAAAATCCAGCATAGCGAACGGTAAAATGAATTAAATTACTAATTAGAAACCCATTTATGGGCCCGTCGAGAAGAACCACTTCAGTGATGAAGTTACTGATCGGGTCTGGGTGGGTCTAGTCCAGCTGAAACCAGTTATGTGCCAGTTTGGTAGTTTTTAGGATTCATTTGAACTGTGATAGTGGATCTTCTGGTTGAAGGATTCTGGAGACTGACGCGCGACTTTCTGCTTCAGCCCTCAACAGGAAGCTTCACCTCCTCCACCACCTCCACACTCAACAGCCTGGTGGCCTCCTGCGCCTCGGCAGTGGGCGAACGGGTCGTCTCAACCTACGAGGCGCTGTCCCTGAAGAAGATGATGAACTACTTTCCGTCCGGAGCGGCGAGGGCTGGAGTGCTGGCCGGGTTCACGGGCGTCGACGGCACCGCGGACCGCGTTCGCCTTGAGGACTCTGTGCAGGCCAAGAAGAGCTCCAGCACAGGAGACATCCGCGAGGAGGAGGCCGAAGGTCTGCGGCGGCGCCTCTCGCTCCCCGGACTCCTCTCACAGGGTAGATACGCCGTTCAACTCTTATCCTACTCCTATAGTCTTCTGCGTAAGTACGCCCAAGGGACGCCGAGGTTGATGTCGTAGTGTGTGCTTGACCTTCTCACCTGGCTCATGAGCACGGCAGAACCGAGTAACACCTTGTGCACGGTTGGGTCCTTCTGTCTTCTGTCTGTGTGTGTGTGTGTGTGTGTGTGTGTGTGTGTGTGTGTGTTTGTGTGTGTGGCCTCCAGCTCCTCGTCTCCTGCATGCAGTCAGACAAGAAGTTATATAGAACGAGTGCCTGAGGGGACGCAACGATAGAAGATTACCCAGTTATACTAGTTATAAAACTTTAAGGCCGTCTTAAATCCTCCACCTTCGCCATGAATTCAGCGGAAGAAAATAAATTGGGTTTGTCTGGAATCCAGAGTTTTGTGAAAGGATTATCCGCGAGTCAGGGACACGATACGCAAACTTTTGAAATAGTCCTTTATTGATCACATACAGTCATACAAAATAGTGAAATTATTTCTCTGCATTTGACCCATCCCTGAGGTCATCCCTTTCTTAAGGACCCTACGACATGTAGACCCTGTTGGTATTCGAACCTGCTACCTTCCGATCTTCCGATTGGGAGACGGCCGCTCTACCAGCGGGGCCACAGCCGTCCCATTTGTGTAATGATGCTCAGAATGCAAAGCCGTGAGTGGTCGCAAATTTTCACAGACGAGGACGGGATTACACTCCCTTGACAATTTTCAACTCGCGTGAAAGGCATTTTAAATAGTCACTTCCGCGCATGTCTTCTTTGTCATATTCTACTTCTGGGCACTTGTTGGCGGTTGGCGTCCAGCTCGTCGTAGCATTATCGCCACCTTATGAACTGGAGTGCGGATCATCTGCGCCGGTCAGCAAACTGTATTTCCGATCAGATGAGTCGATGCATGAAAACACCGGGAAAAGATCACAGGTCAGGTAAACAGACGACCGACATCGCAATTTGGGAAAGTTTCCCACGTAAACCCATCTACTCTAAGCCTCATGCGACAATATGCAATAAGAATATTTAAACCAGCAGACACCCACATCTTTGTTCATGTTGTACCCTATAAATATGACGTATAGAGACATAAAGGTTCTTCAATGGACTTTTAAGTTCCCTTTTAGCATTCCATAAAATAGAAATAATTAGAATAGAAATGTTCGACACCATATTGCTGAATTCAAACGAGCCTAACATTGTATTTATTATTATCTACAGTAACATGTACGTTTTAGACGTACATTTTTTTTAAATTAAAGATACTTTTGGTCAGAAAAAAAAACAGCTTCCTGCCACAACCAGGTGGTTTTGTCTCCGTGGGTCCGTCGGTGCCGTCCCGTCCCGTGTGTCTCCGTCTCGTCTGTCTGCTTCTACTGATTGTTTGTCCGCGGCGTGGCAGCATGTGCGTGACGCGACCCGGCTGCTGCAGGTCACTGTCTTCTCCGAGCCGCCGTATCTGTGTTTAGATAACACATATTGATTTCCTCTGCTGAACTTTGTACCTGATGTCCACGTTGAAGCACTTTCCATGGAAACGTGTCGATATGTCCATCAACTTACGCGGAAAACGGTGTTTCCCACGGGTGGAGAGTTTGTTTGCGGTGATGGGTGGTGCAGCGCAGCAAAGTGTGACGGATGAGTTCACTTATATTCCAGTTTATCACTCACTCCATTTACTGCAAATGAAAAACGTCTTCTATCTTAGTTCACCATAAATAACTATTTATAATTCGTATTTCGAAATAAAGAATTGTTAATTAAAAAAAACTATTTAAGAGAAAAGCTGTTTGAATCTGACTCTGTAACCAAACTTTGTTTTCTGGTTTATGGCATAAGCACATACTTATATTTCCTGTCGCTGAGCATTGTTTTTTAAGAGCTCTTATTTTGAAGGATCAAATCAGAAGTAAGGATTGGTCGGCTTTGTGTATGTGTTCTCACTTGATGAATTTAGCCTTTTCAGTCCATTATATGTTCTTTTAGAGACGCATATAGATTAACAATCAATTATCTTTTGCGCAAAAGATAAAAGTTAGGCCACATTTTCTTTTCTCTCAAGGGAGTTCAGTAGTTTAGTAGTTCACCTCTCTTTGTCATCAATAAAGATTCAGAGCAGCATCCCATTAAAAAAACAACTCAAGTTTAACTGACAAATATTTGTAAAGAGAAATAATTTATTTGCACATACTTGTTTATTGTTTGATGACGGTCGCGCCGTCAGTGCTAATTCCGTTAGCACATATATGGCAATTCCCATAATATGTTAGCATTAATCTAAAGGAGAAAGCGCCCTGGACGGGCCGCCCAAGTCCAGCCCATGTATGGGAAACACCGGAAGAAAACGGTCAATGATCGTACGGAAAAATATCCCTCAATGCTCTCTATTAATGCTAATGAGAAAACGAGAGTGTGAGTTAAGAGGAGTCGTGTTTGTTTTTCTGTCACAGTGTCGCCACGGCTGCTGAGGAAGGCCGGTCGTTCGAGGATGCGTGCCGTCGCCCTCACCCCGCTGGGAGGAGCGGTCCCTGAGACGCAGGAGGTGTTTCCCACCCTGCAAACGGAAGTGTGGAGTTGGGGCCACTGCGAACAGGGACAGCTGGGACATGGAGACAATCTGTCCAGGTAGGAGGAAGTCTGGGAAAAGAAAAAAATTGTGTTGAAGAGAGGTGAGAAAAGGGAAGCAAGCGAGGAGGAGGAGATTAAAATCGAACAGATTTAAGTACCTTGGCTGAATGCTTATTTAAAACCCTATCACAAGCAGTATTAGGGACTCTTAATTAAGGCTTTGTGTGTGTGTGTGTGTGTGTGTATGTGTGTTTGAAGGTCACAGCCGCTCTGCATCCGGAGTCTGAACAAGAAGGAAGTGATCCGGGTCGCGGCCGGCGCCCATCATTCCCTGGCTCTGACCGCTCAGTCTCAGGTCAGTCAGCATTAAAATATTCATTCCTTCACATCAGGCCTCCTTTTTTGCTCCATGGACAATTAGAACGTTCGGTTGCATATTTCTGCCACTAGGGGGAGCTTTATCTGCAACATGGTTAGGCCATAATTTCTCAACCATTATGGTCCAATTTGGTATTATTTGTCCAATTTAGTCCAAATCTGGTGCATGTTATTCAACTCGTGGAGATCTATCCTGAATTCATTGTGATTTACATTTTTTTTTTTTTTTACATAAATAACTGTTTTTCTGACATAACTATTAAAAAAAATCATGGATCATTTTCAAATTTTATGCCCAGATAGACCATTGTGCGAGGAAGAATTGCATTGATTTTGGGAGAGATTGGATACATATTTCTGACACTAGGGGGAGCTTTATCAGCAAATGCTTTGGGCCATAAAATCTCAAGCATTGGTTCGATTTTGGCAAAATTTGGTGCACATGAATCGACTGAAGGAGACCCATCTTGTATTTGTCATATTTTACTCTAAGAGTTCACCTTTTACTCACTAGAGGGAGCTTTTATTCGAAAAATACTGTTTTCTAGACTTACCTCAAAAACAGGTCTTATTTTAGAATCAGCTCATTTCTTCTCCGAACGAGGGAAAAAAATAAGACCCGAAGATGATGGACACGTCTCTGCATATTTCACTGAATTAAACTATGACTGATGGGATGAGATGCAAAAAATGAGTCAAATCAAAAGAAGGAAACTGCGACACATCATGAAGAGAATACTTTCATTTTTTTAAGATTCATGGTCTGTGTGTTTCTATCTTCCAGGTGTTTTCATGGGGAAGTAACAACTGTGGTCAGCTGGGACACATGGAGTCCCCCAGCACCGTCCCCCGCCTCACAAAGGTGACAAAAAAACCCCACTTCCTGTCTCAAAGTCAAACGCACAGAAACTGTTGAGCTCCTCTAACTCGTCTGTGCTTCAGATGTCGGAGGGGATCCGGGTTTGGGGCGTCGGCGCCGGGGAGAAACACACCCTCCTGCTGGCGGACGGAGACTGCATCCAGCCCATCATTTACTACAGCGGACAGCAGGTGAAAGAGGGGGCGGACGAGGGTCACGCCAAGGAGCCGGGTCGGCAGGACGAGGAAGAGGAAGAGGAGCAGCAGGCGGGCGGAGGCTTCACGCAGCAGCCCGTACTTCTCCCGTTCTGCATGAACGTAAGGATGAGTTCAGCATTAAAACCGCAAATGTAAAGATGTAGACACACGGAATCCTACAGTCACACGGGGGTCAGGTTCATTCAACACAATTCATGGATTCTTTCCTTTTTGGACAAGATGCCTTTGCTTATTCATCCCTACATTCCCACCAGAATTTAATGGCTGCCTCCAAGGCCCATTCCCGATCTTTCTGTTCGAAATAAAAGTGAGGTTTTCTTGGTCGTTGGATATCAAAAACATAAGTCAGTTATTAACACGCCAGAATGAAGCTGGGATGGATCGTTAGAAGACGTGAGGAGTCAGTTGGTTCCGACAACATTATTTCCAACAGCAATAAAAAATGAACCACGCCCAGGGGGGAGCAGTGGTACGAAAAGTTTTCCGATCCTTTACTTGAGTAAAAGTATGAATTACACACAGCGAAAATACTCCACTACAAGTGGAGTATTTTAAAAGACCTGTATTCAAAACCTTTCCTGAGTCAAAGTATTTAAGTATTATCTATTAAATGTATTCAAAAAATCAAAATTAGAAACAGTTCTTTGGATTTCTACTTGGAAGGATTGAATTTCAAATCCATAAAGAAATAGTTTTTCACTAACATCAGTAGATTTGTAAATTGTGTGAAAAATTGTAATCTTAAAAGTAACTTGTAACTACAGCTGTGCGACAAATGCAGCAAAGTAGATATTGTTATAGATTGGAAGATAGTGGAGTGAAAATAAAGTAGCGTAAAATCCAAAATACTCAAGTAAAGTTAAAGTATTTTCAAATTTGTAATTGAGTAAAAGCCCTCGGGTATTATTCACCACTATCTCTAAAAATCCATTTTTTCATAAGATCCACCTGTTTTTCGGCTTTGTGATATTTTGATTTTATGAGATCAGAGACAGTTTTGAAAAGAGTGTAGTTATTACAACAAGTAGGAGAATTTTCTTAACTCATAAATAAATCCTTCAAACATTAATATTAACACATTTGTAGGCACGTGAATTGTATGGAAATTGTAATCTAAGAAGTCACTAGAGCTGCCAAACAAAGTAGAGAGTACAATATTTCCTCCTGAGATGTAGTAGAGTAAAAATATAAAGTAGTTCAAATGGAATAGCTGGAGTTAATGTACTTCTAGGGGTGGAACACATTCACACCAGCAATGTCGCGTCCGCTGCATCAGCAATACGTGAATATTGAATCACAGGTTGAAGAGTAGGGCATCATCTGCATAAGGACATTCACATAAATCAGAATCACCTGTTCCTTTAAATTTTTGTAGTATAGATAGTGTTAAACTCTGCCTTGTTGCACTGACCAGAGATAAGCCATTGACGAGACAGTATGAGGTCAGAGGTCATTGGAGACAAATGTGTTGTAGATAAATGGGAAACCACGTGAGTGTTTTTTTTTTTTGCTTCATGCTGCCGTTTCTCTTTCGTGTTCTAGCTGCGTTATGTGAGCAACGTGTTCGCCGGAGGCCAGCAGTGCATGGCGCTTTCGGACCGGAACGTGATGGGCTTCATCGCCAGCCTCCACGAGTTGGCCGCGGCAGAGAGGAAGTTCTACTGCAAGCTGTGTAACATCAAGACCCAGATAATCCAGCCGCTGTTGGAGCTTGGTAAGAATGACACAGGTGTGAGAACTGACAAGGGTCGGAAGGTTCAAATCGGCGCCGGTTCTTATCTCCTGTTTCCCTCCTCCTCCAGAGTCTCTGGGTTCAGCCCTCGGACAGATGGTCTTCGGACTGTTGCTGACTCTGATCAGCCGCTTTAGCCACCTGAGTCAGCTGACCGGGCGTCACGCCGCTAGTCTCACCGCCAACCTGCGGCGTGGCCGTGACGTCAATGGCCTGCTCATTCTGGATCACACCAGCATCTTCCTTGACGCGTACCATGAGTACGTGTCCCTCGTCATCACCTTGAAGATATGGACATGTGATCATCATATCCTTCTGCACAACCGTCGTGTTAATGCGAAAAAGTCCGAAACTATCTCATGGATCATTTTCAAATTTTATAACCACATAGACCTCAGTGTAAGGAAGAACTGGATTGATTTTTGCGGTCAGTTGTATATTTCCGACACTAGCTTTGGGTCCAAAAGATTTCAGGCCATAATTTATCAGCTGTTTGATTTAGTCCTAATTTGGTGCCTATGAATCGACTCAAAAAGATAAATCTAGAATTTATCGTATTTTACGCTAATAGTTCAGATTTTACCCACTGGGGGAGCTTTTTTACGGAAAAAAAAAAAGTTTTTCTGACATAACTTCCTAGCCGTTTGTCTGATTTCCTCCAAATTAGGTGCGTTTGAATCAACTTGAGAACATTTTCTCACTAGAGGAGCTCATCTGTTATGAAAAAATCGTATAACTTCACGTTATATTTGAGGAGTTCAATCAGGGGGATTCGATTGTACTACGCAGGGGACTGATGGCTTTTCGGGGATATACCCTCTCTAGTGGAGACGACAGCGTTGGTCTAGTTTATAGTAATAAGGTGTCTCTTTCTTAAAGGTACTGCAGCGCCGTGAGCAACTTCCTGGTGATGGGAGGTTTCCAGACGCTGACCAAACCCTCACTGTGAGCTCTCGCCATCACATCACGTGACAAACGCTTCTCTCTAAACGTGAAAACGGCAGCCATGGCGACGTCGATGTTTTAATAGCTAGCTCTCATTTTCTTTGAAGAGATTGCTTTGGGAAGAACCCCGAGGCGCTCCAGAGGCTTTCAGAGTGCAGCCAGGAGAACCCCGCCGCCGCCGCCGCCGACCTCCCGGTGGCGCTCTTCTACCTCCCAGGTCGCCACCTTCACGAGTACGGCCGGCTGCTGCTCAAACTGGCCACCTGCTTCGAAGTGGTAGGCGAAACACAAATCCACCGCCGGGGACCAATTCTGCCGTTTTTGTGTTTAGTGTTTTTTTTTCTATTAATTGCAATTTAAACTTTTCTTCATGGTTTTGCTCACATTCACCATTTTCCCCTAAAATCACAAAAATGTTTGAGTTATTTTCAGTAATATCAGTCAGGAAAAAAAAGTTAGGTGAACATCCAGACTAGCCTAAAAACAGTTAAAATAATACAGGAGAGAAGATAACTGCATAAACTCCAGGCAGCTCGTCACTGAGGGATTCCCTATCTCCAAAAATAATAGATTAAAATCCTTAAAAGTAAAAGATCAGACCTCGAACCCGAAACTCCACACATGTTCAGTAGAACTAAAAACTTTCCATCAGCATGGAGTTGAGTAGATAATGACTCAAGTTACATGTTTGGGTGAACTGTTCCTTTTTAATTATTAAGATTTGAAGCTTTTCCATCCCTAAAGGTCATTTCTGTCTCTTGACACACTGTGTGTGTGTGTGTTTGTGTGTGTGTCTTTCTGTGTCTGTCTGTGTGTCTGTGTGTGTGTGTGTCTGTCTGTCTGTGTGTCTGTCTGTGTGTGTGTACGTGTGTGTGTACGTGTGTGTGTCTGTCTGTGTCTGTCTGTGTGTCTGTGTGTGTGTGTACGTGTGTGTGTCTGCTTGTGTGAGTGTGTGTTTGTCTCTGTGTGTGAGTGTGTGTGTCTGTGTGTGTGAGAGTGTGTGTGTGTCTGTGTGTGTGTCCACGTTGTTTGTGTTTAAATGTGTTTATCTGTCCGTGTCTTTGCGTATGTACGTGTGTGTTTCTGTGTGCGTGTGTATGTGTGTGTGTGTCGTCAGTCTTCCTGTGACTACCAGAGGCTGCAGGACAGTTGCTCTAGGGTCGAGGCGCTGGTGGTCCGGCTGAAGCGACAGAGGAAGGACGCTGAATACACCTTTCATTTCTGGAAGAGCTTCCCCGGCAAAATGACGGTAAACTGGCAAAAGTTTGTGCGTCTCTTTCTGTCACGTTATGACCTCTTCACTCTGAGCACCACTGCGTGTCACATGATGTCACACACGCCTCTGAATGGTGTCCTTGTCAGGAGTCCCTGAGGAAGGTTCAGCGCCGGCTGATCTGTGAGAGCAGCAACAAGGCTCTGACCCTGCAGAACGCCGGGAGGTTCTCCGTCAACTGGTTCATCCTTTTCAACGACGCCCTGGTTCACGCACAGGTGAGCCCCACACACACTCTTCTCTTACAACGTTGACCTCTGACCCTGTAACTTGGTGTCTTTCAAGCGTGTGTGTATGTGCTTGCCTCCATGCTGTCAGGGCGTGGCGCCTTATAAAAACCTTGTAAGTATGCAAACTGTGTGTGTGTTTGTGTGTGTGTGTGTGTGTGTGTGTGTGTTTGTGTGTGTGTGTGTGCGTTGATCCTTCATCAGGATGCCATATATATAAATAAGTTGTGATTGTGATGTACTGATATTTACTCCCGTGTCTGCCGTTGATCAGCCACAACATTATAACCACCACCAGGTGAAGTCTGAGTAACATTGATTATCTTGTCACCATGGTTACCTGTGAGTGGGTGGGATCTATTAGACAGGAAGTGAACATTTGGTCCATGAAATTGTTGGAAGCAGGGAAAATGGACATGCTTAAGTATCTGAGTGACTTCCAAATGGGGATGGCTGGACAACCGGGTCAGAACACCTCCAAACCTATAGGTCTTTTTTTGGGTGTTAATTGGTGTGCAGTGATTCGTTTCTACTGCAGTGGTCTAGAAAGGATAGTGAGGGAAGTCCAGACCCTTTTGTCTGATCCCCACAGCAGAGCAACGGTAGGACAAAGAAGTTTTGGTCGTTTTAATGTTTTGGCTGGTTGATGTAGGCATGAAATTTAATAACTCAAACAGTCATAATTTCCTCTCAATTTCACCAACGCTTTCTGGTTCACTCCTCCAAAGTCAGCTCCTTCCCTTGCTCCCTTTTCCGTTACTGTTTTCTCAGCTTTTCAGGGTCCTTGTTGTTTTTTCAGCGCCCCCCCCCCCTCCCTCTCTCTCTCCAGTCATGTGATCGTTCTGCCCATCTCGCTCTCGCTCCGTATCCATGGTACTAAGTTTGAGTTAAAAACAACTTCCTAGTTTAGAAGTATTTCAGTCCAAGAAAGTCTTAGTTGTCTTATAGATAAAGTTGTAGCTCATGTTGAGTGTGTGTATGAAGTCCACACACACACACACACACACACACACACACACACAGCGTGTGCAACCGTCTCCAAATGTGTTAATAAGATGTTTCATGTTTTTTTTCCTTTCTCTCAACACTCACCCTCTTTTTTCTCTCGCCTCTCTTTAATTCACATTTCACACTCCCTTCTTTGTGTCCCATCCTCTGTGCCTCCCATCTCCCGCAGTTCTCCACCCATCATGTGTTCCCTTTGGCCACGCTCTGGGTGGAGCCGATGCCAGAGGAGAACACCGGCCTGTAAGTCTGCATGTAACCTTTATTTTCTTTTTTCAGGGCGGAATTATAACTCACACTATCTAATATTTTCTTTGATACATTTTTTCCACTGTTGTAAATGTGACTTCATTTGTACACCGTCAAATAAACTACAGTGTTGCACCGTGTTCCTTTAATCTTTTTTGAGCGGTGTATATAAAAACTGAGTGTTCACTTTTTAAAGGTGCAGTGCGTCAAATTTATCGGCATTCTAGCTGTAAAAATCCGGACTGCAACTTTAATGGCACCTCAGCTCACCCCTCCCTGTCGGAGAATCTACGGTGGCCTTCAAGTGTCAAAATGCCTGCGATTGTATGAAGGATCAGCGTTTACTGATGAAGATCCTTTAGATTGATATATTGATTTTGATATTGATATGTTTTGGAAAATAAAGAAAATCACGTTAGCGTTTTGAACAAAGTTGCTACTATGCTTTGATGATCAGAGAATGTCGTTCCACTTCCTCTTTAAACTTGGTCATAGGTTTTAGTATTGGGGGGGTCCAGCCTGGAATGCGTACTTCATCGTTTTATTGTTGTTTCTTTGCAGAGTGTACGCAAACGTTTTGGAAAAAGCAATCGAAAAACAAGTTGTGTAAATGGATCCACAGTCTTTCTGGTCTGTTGTGTTTGTGTGGGTAGATACGGATTGAAGGTGACCACCCCAGAGGAGACCTTCACCCTGCTGGCGTCCTGTCCCATGGAGAAGGTAGGACTTTCATTGCTGCTCGAGAGAAAATGAACTCCTTCCTTGACGTCGTTCTTCACCACGCGCTCAAATTCACTCTCCAGGCCAAGTGGCTCCGCTCCGTCAACCAGGCGGTGGACCAGGCCCTGAACGGGGCGGGTCAGGAGACGACATCAGTTGGCTCGGGGTCGAGCCAAAAGCTGGAGCCACCCATCTCCAGAACGGCCTCCTACACTTTCTATAAAGATGGACGACTGAAAGAAGCAACGTATGAAGGACGCTGGTGCGCGGGGAAACCCAACGGCAGGTGGGACACGCTCCGTGCGTTTTCTAATAGAAAGTCCAGTACGTAGACACGAAGCAGTGATCAGAACTTCCTGTCTTTCAGAGGAGTGTTAAAATGGCCCGATGGAAGGATATACACGGGGACGTTCAAGAACGGACTGGAGGACGGGTGAGTCTGGTCATAGCTTTCACACCTCGTACATTTAGTGTCATGGTTTGGGGAGTGGTTCTGACTCCCAGCTGATGTTTATCATCATGTTTCATTCTGTTGGTGCAGCTTTGGTGAATTTGTCGCTCCCAATAAGACGCTCAATAAAAACGATCAGTACCAAGGTCACTGGAAAGATGGCAAGATGCACGGCCTGGGCACCTACAGGTGAATAACACAAGTTTTTTTATTCTATATCGTCTCTCTGAGTGGTTAGTATTTCCTACATAGCTGTTCTATGTTTCTATTTCTATCCATCCATCTGATGATTTTACTGGACATATTTCATCTACTCTACAGTTTGGTCATCACTTTCCCTGAGATTTGGTTATTTCTAGGCAGGAAACAGTCCAGTTCTGTCCCATATTTATTTTTTCTGTTTTTTTATCATATTCAGTCAACATCATCGTCTTCTTTATTCTAAAGTTTTAATGCAAACATTTTAGGGCATTTCATTCCTAGATGTCCCGGACTCTTCTTTTTTTTTTGTTTCGTTGTGGACGTTTGATCTGGTTAGTTTTGATTCAAGCCCAGAAGACCGCTCTCATCTTCTTCATCGACGCCGGCCGTACCTCCTTATATTATATGTGCGTCTCATGTCCCGTCCTTCCCTCGTCTCCGTCTCCCTCGTTCCGGAAATAATACAGTAAAAGTTTTTTTTCTGTGTTTTTTCCATTTCATTGTTGATTTCTTCTTCGCACCATATTAGTACAAAATTCCTGGTCCTTTCGTTTCCACGTGAGTCACAGCGGCTCCCAAAAAAGTCCAAGCGGTCCAAAAAAGTGCTCTCGCACCGTAAACAAACCGAACCGTGGTTCCGTTAAATCGGGACCGAGACCATCTCCTTTCCGTTCTGGCGGTATGATCCAGGTCTTGGTTGGGTGGAGCATTCACACCTGCAACGTTTATCCAGATCAAACTGAAAACTTAAGCCATTTTTCCTTCCATCCACACCGGGATAAAACAGTTTTTTGCCCTCCTCCAATGCTTCTCGCCTTGCTGCCTTTCCACCTGGTCTCTTGGACATACAGTATATCTACTTTCCCTCAATCTATCATATCAGCTAACTCTCTATCTTTACCTGTGATTGTGCCAAAACTTAAAGTTCCTACTCTCACCCCTCATCCCTGCCTTTCCTCACATCTCACTGATTCTTTGGATGCATAAATCTTTTTGTTTTCTTTCTACGTTTTATAGCAAATGAGGGAAAAATACTCAAGTACTCATTCCCAAATTAACGTGAAAGAAAGAGGATTGAGTATATCCGTTGTGGAGCCGCACACAGCTGCTGGTTGGTCGCATGTATGAAGAGAATAACCCTCCTCCGTGTGACTGCAGGTACGCCACCGGCGAGGTTTACGAGGGATCCTTTCAGGACAGCATGAGACACGGCCACGGCGTGCTGCGCAGCGGCAAGCTCAACACCTCCTCGCCCAGTGTCTTCATCGGCCAGTGGCTGCACGACAAGAAGACCGGCTACGGCGTCTTCGATGACATCACAAAGTACTCTCGCCATCATTACAGCCTTTCACATGGCCTGTTCAAGGAATGACAGGGGCGGGGGTCAGCTGACAGTCGAGGGAGTAACTGTGTTCGTATAACAGGAGCGAGAGGGCGGGGCTTAGGGTGTCACATTTTAACATGTTATGTGTGGGACGCATAATTAGGAGATTTAGAAGCAGCTAGTTTTAGCTAACAGCTTTGATGTTACGGAGACTGTAACAAAAAAGTTTGTCAAAGTGGGTTTCCTTCTTTTCCCCCCAGAGGGGAGAAGTACATGGGCATGTGGCTGGAGCACCTGCGACAGGGAACCGCGGTGGTGGTCACTCAGTTCGGCCTCTATTACGAAGGAGCCTTCAAAGACAACAAGATGATGGTGAGCGCTTCTCTCCTCGGGGTTCTGGTGGGCTCTCAGAAATGTCCAGAACCTCATAATATGAATATTAGGACTTATAAAAGTCTCATTCTGCGTTCTTTCTCTCTTTAAGGGCGCCGGGATCCTCCTGTCGGAGGATGACACCACCTACGAGGGGGAATTCTCTGACGACTGGACGCTGAACGGAAAGGTGAGGAATGAAGACGCCTCAAATAAACTCCAAACATGTTTGTCTCCAGATTCGATTTGATCGCCTTGAACAACTGAAAAGTTAAATAACGCATCCCAACATTACAGACCGTTAATCTTTAAGATCTTAAAGCCTATTTTCATCAGAATGTTGTACGACTTTCGTTTATTTTAACAGATTTTTGACAACTTTTTGGGTTTAATTCAGGATATTTACATCAAACTTGATTCAAATATCAAGTGAGTTCAACAATTCATCAAAGAGAAAAAAGAAAAATACATTAAATACATGCAGTTAGAAGATTTATTCTGCAGTTAAAAGGACCTTAAATACTTGTTTTTCTCTATTAGTTGTTTGTTTTCTTTGTTTACTTTCTATTTATAAGGAAGCAACATGATTATAAAGCAATGAATAATGGAGAAGGGGGGGGATTTAAGTAGGTATTTGTTTAAACCAACTTATCAAATGTTTGACAATTTTACGAGGATGATCTCTATTTTGTGCAAACTCATCATTTTTTTTTTGTGTTTCTTTTTCTTTTCTTTTGTTTCACATGTTCGAAATAAACCTCGATTCAATACTTTATGTAGTTGAGCTGATTTTATGCGGTTAAACATGTCAAGAAAATGATTCAAACGTCATTCTACTGCAGATCCGTTACCATTTAGATTTTAATTCTATGCATTCGATCATCAACGACAAGAATTCCATCTTTACGAAACATTTTAAAGGAAACTCTCTCTTCCTGGAGATATGAACTTATATTTTTACTCTTGTGGAGACGTGAACACTAATCCGTGTTTGTTTGTTTGTTTATTTGTTTGTTTATGGAAGACTAGACTTGAAGATACCTGCAGAAACTTAATTTAGCCCAAACTGAACTCATAGATGTCTTTAAATCACATTATTACTAGATTATACCTTTAATCTGTGCATGAAAAAACTAATATATATATATATATAATAAACAAAAATAGACTTTTTTTTTTGTATTTAACGTTTTATTGATATCCAAGTTCATAAAACAGATTGAAACAAAAGCGACCTTTTCGGTCCTTGTAGGTATTTTTTCAGGTTCCGTCCATCCTTAAAGAGGTCTTCCTCCCGATGAAGGATTTCCAAAATCTCATAATCTAGTGAACGAATGAACATTTTCAAGTCCTGCAGCAAGAACCAAGGGGATCATGGGATACAATACTTTCACTCCATAAATGTCGGATCTCCATGGCGACACAAGTTTTCAAGAAGTTCTTAAATTTACCAGATTCTAGTCTGACAGAAAAGTTTTACTTTATTTTTATCATTTTGAAATGACAAAACCGTAAAAAGTTTTTCAGCTTCACTGTGAAGCGGGACTGAAACATTTTTCGGGACTGAAACGAAGGTTTCTGAAATCATTATAGAAAATAAAATTGAATAATAAACCCATAATTACGTAAAGACAAAAAGAGGTCTAACTAATACAAAGTTCTGCTTTAATATAATACTGAAGTAAAAATACATTTTTTTTAAAAAGTCGTTGCGGTTCGTTTATTGTGGTTGGTTCTCCCTCAGGGTGTTCTCACCATGGCCAACGGTGACTACCTGGAGGGTTCCTTCAGTGGCGAATGGGGCTCTGGGCTGAAAGTGGCGGGATCCTACTTCAAACCGCACCTCTTTGATGCCGACAAGGACAAAACCCGCGCCGTGTGAGCTGCACGCACAACTTTACCCTGTTTTTACTCACCAGTCATGACATACTTAATGATATACTGTGTGTGTGTGTGTGTGTGCTGGGGCAGGAAGCTGGGGCGTTTGTGTGTGTGTGCGGAGGAGAAGTGGCAGGCGGTGTTTGAGGAGTGCTGGAGCCAGCTGGGCTGCCAGGCTCCGGGTCAAGGAGAGAACTGGAAGGCCTGGGAGAACATCGCCGTGGCGTTGACCACCAGTCGCCAGCAGATCCACGACAGGTTGGAGACTCCGGACCCTTCCTGCTGACTTTAAGGGGCCGATGTTTGAACCGGATCTTATTAAAGTCTGTGTTTTTATTACCTCCAGTCCGGAGGTGTTGTCTCGAAGCCAGAGCAGAACCCTGGAGTGTCTAGAGGTGATCCCGCAGCACATCGGCCCGATCACGATGGAGAGGTATCACGCCATCCGCCTCTACCTCATCAAGGTAAATCTGTCTATGATTCCGAAAAAAACCCCAAAGTTAACCGAGTTTAGTTCACGCTCAAAGGTCACATCCTGTCTGTTTTAGTCCGGGGTCTTAAAAAAGAACAGCAGGTAAAACAAACACAAACAAACAAAGAGATTTCCGATTTCCTCAGATTGTACAAACTGTTCTCCGATGCCGGATTACACCTGCTCATAATTCTCCATGTCTCCTCCAGGCGTGCGACACCCCGCTCCACCCGCTGGGCCGGCTGGTGGAGACCCTGGTGGCGGTCTACCGGATGACCTACGTCGGCGTTGGAGCGAACCGCCGGCTGCTGCCTCAGGCTGTGAAGGAGATCAAGTCTTACCTCGACCGCATCTTCCAGATTGTCAGGTAACTCAGAAACGAGAGCCGGGTGCTCGTGCTAGGCCCGTTAGGCCCGTCAGGCCCGTTAGGTCCATTAGGCCCGCTAGGCCCGACGGCACATGCACAAAGCTTTGATTAGTCACAATGATTCCACTCCAATCCACTCATGGAACCCGTTCTCGTTTCTACAACCGTAAGGGTTCTGTTCCAATATTGTCTCATGGAAACTCAAAAGAACCGGTTCCAAATGAGGCGCCGCTACTGGCCCGGTGGAAAACATTTACAGAATCCGGTAATGGATTCAGACGATGGGATGTGCGTCACCTTTTTATTAACATATTTGTTTTGTGTGCTCTTGAATTCTCTGCAGGTTTCTTTTCCCAGACCTGCCAGAAGAGGGCGGCATAATACCAGAACCAACCGGAGACCTCATGGACAAGAAGGAGCTGGGCTCAACCGACGCCTCGCTGGAATCGCCGAAACCAGGGTACAGACCGAGCGACAGTCCCTCGGAGGTCCGTGGCGCTGAAGGGTCGACTCACATCCCGCCATTTTCTCCCATGTGTCTCCTCAGGCGTGTGGCGAGCAGCTCCGCCCTGCTGCTGCCGGTCCTGCTGCCTCGTCTCTACCCGCCGCTGTTCACGCTCTACGCTTTGGAGAAAGAGAAGGAGGACGACGTCTACTGGGAGTGTGTCCTCCGCCTCAACAAGCAGCCCGACCTGGCGCTGCTCGCCTTTCTCGGCGTTCAGCAGTACGTCGCTGGCGTCCATAAGTAGAAGACTTAAAAACGTTTATGCAGAAGAAGAAAAAAAACAAAACCTTCTCCCTCTGTTTGTTTTTTCACCCCCCACCCAGAAAGTTTTGGCCCATCTCTCTTCCCATCTCCATTCCAGCACCGGGGGAAATGCAGCAGGTACCGTTACGTCTTCTCTTAGTCAGAGACTGGGTTTGACTCCGGCTGAGAATTTCTGCCATGTCTGTCTCCTCCAGGTTGTCTCCGCCATCAAGGACGCCTGCTTCGCCTCCGCCGTGGAAACCCTACAACAGATCAGGTGCAAAAAGGGCGGAAAATAAGTGAAAATGAACCCAAGAACAAGTCCTAGGTTCTGATGGTTTTGATTGGTTGCAGCACAACGTTCACCCCGTCGGACAAGCTGCAGGTGATCCAGCTCACATTCGAGGAGATCACCCTGGAGGTTCAGAAGCTGCTCCAGCAGGACTTCCTGTGGTCAATGGACGACCTCTTCCCTGTCTTCCTCTACGTGGTGCTGAGAGCAAGGTCAGCCCCGATCCACATCTACCAATGGTATCAGATTACTATGTGAGAGTAATCTGATACTATGTGAGAGTAATCTGATACTATGTGAGAGTAATCTGACACTATGTGAGAGGAGTGAGAGTAATCTGACACTATGTGAGAGTAATCTGACACTATGTGAGAGGAGTGAGAGTAATCTGATACTATGTGAGAGGAGTGAGAGTAATCTGATACTATGTGAGAGTAATCGACACACAAATGTATAAGGTGAGTGAAGAACTCCGTTCTTCACTCACCTTGAGTGATGCTGAAAAGCTGGTCCACGCGTTTGTCTCCTCCCGACTGGATTACTGTAACGCACTTCTCACCGGGATCCCTGATAAAAGTCTTCAAAGACTTCAGTATGTTCAAAACATCTGAAGGATCCTGATGAGAGTTCGTAAACACGAACACATCACCCCCGTTCTTCATTC